>JALAJA010001214.1:17500-27817 GCA_023376005.1 Doryteuthis pealeii | reverse complement strand
TGAAAATGAAAACAGAAAGATGAAAGAAAGAAAGAAAGAAAGAAAGAAAGAAAGAATGTATGAAAATGCTAGAATACAAACAGAAATAAAAGGAAGAGAATTATAAGCATAGAGAAAGAAAGAAAAAATGAGAAATAAAAAGAAAGGAAAATAAGAAAGAAAATAAAGGAAGCAAGCAAGAGAACAAAGGAAGAAATGACAAAGTATTAATATTGAATTAAGATAAACTAAACATCTGAATTATCACCAACCGAAATATTCCTCCCCCGTACGTGTTTGTATAAATGTGTATACACGTGTTTGTACACATGTGCGCAGAAAGTCAAATAAATTTAACCCATCCTGACGGTAGTTTTGTGTTTATTTCAAATCGTTATGAGAACATTATGTTTACAAAGGATTATTATTAGTACTAGCTAATATATGCAAGTATTTAAGTTTTAATGTGAAAAGATATCATCAATTAGAAAGAGAGTTCCATTAGGAACCATAAGGTCCCGGGTTCAATACTGGCCCCTGCCAATCGGCGTATATATATTACCAACCCCCCGACGAGTGATATGACACGAGGTGCGGATCAGATTTTTCTTCTCCTAGACATCTTGTCTAACCAAGGAAAGAGTCAATTTATCTATAGCTGGAGGACATACCTTTCCATGTGACCATGATTACGTGCTGCTTGCGCGACATGATGATGATGATCATATCTAAAATTTATTACTTTTTGTTATTATCGGCTTTCGAGAAATATTATTATTTCGTTGTATATTTTCTTCAATTTCATCTCTTTCGCGCTTGATTGTTAAATAAGTTGTTACTTGAATATATAGCCTATTTCTTTCATGTGTATTTCTATTATGTACAACAAAGGCAAATGTATCATACAAGATGAAAGTCATAGTAAATATATGCACGTACACTATCAAAGAACAGGAAGATACAAACATCAAACTCAGTATATAAATACATTTTCCTCAAATATAGATTCCTCTTACAAACATCTATTTTTCAGATAATAACACTTCTCTGTTTCTGTCTCTGTCTCCTCATGTATATATATATATATATATATATATATATATATATATATATATATATATATATATGAAGTGGTGAAACAATGTGTTTGAAATGGCGAAGGCCGACAATTTTGGGGGAGATTATGTGCTTATTTAAAGTCATACCTAATTAATTAATTAAAAAATTAGGTATGACTTTAATTAAGCACATAATCTCCACCCCCAAATATATATATGAAAAATGAATTGAAAGTGAATCCGACAGTGTGAAATAAACATTTTAGAAAAAACAAACATATGATGTTAAAATTCGCTGACAGAAATCTGTTTCGACCCTTTATTGAAGTGGTCTTCATCAAGAGCTAGTTGTATATGATAGTGAGAACGGTGTGAGTGGACCGTTATAAGACGAAAGTCGTGAAGAGGAAGCGTTCAATATTATAGCCGGAATTTAAAAAAAAAAAAATTAATATATATATATATAATATATATATATTTGTTGTGTGTGTGTGTGTGTGTTGTGTGTGTGTGCTCACGCGTGATATATATATAATATATATATATATATATATATATATATATATCACGTTCACCCACACAAATATTTATACGTGTATGTGTGTGTGTGTATGCGTATGTGTGCATGCATGTGATATATATTTATTTATAAGTTAAGTCATCGGAGTAACCTAAAGGTAGTGTCAATATATATATATATATATATATATATATATAATATATATGTCTAGAGTCAACGGCGTTAAGTCATCGGGGTTCGTTCCTGGTCGGAGTTAGTTGTTGTGTCTAGCCACACCGATGGGATATGAAACGTCGAAACACGGTGTCTGTGGATGACTTATATATATATATACATACGTATATATATGTATATATATATATATATATATATATATATATATTATATATATGTGTGTGTGTGGTGTGTTTTGAAAAGGTACGACTTCAATTAAGCATATATACATGTATAAATATAGGTGTGTGTATGTGTGTTTGTTACACACACCACGAACACACCCATATGTATATTCGTGTGTGTTCGAGTAAGTGATATATATATTATATATATATATATATATATATATATATATATGTGTGTGTGTGTGTGTTGTGTGTGTACTTAAAGAGAAAGTGTGAGAGAGATGGAGATGAAAGAGATCACATTCGTGTCTATCTACGTGACATTGTTCAACTATTCAGAAATGGTTGATGACCATTCTGCTCGAAGTCACATCCTGGTACTTATGTAATCGATTTACCAAACATGTTGGCAGCAGTAGCGATAAATAGAATAGCATGATCTTGGGTTTAGGTTATTCACTTTTTGGTCGCCCTGAGTCCTTTTCAACAACCTCAAATATGGAATCATTTATAAAAATATACATACTACATCTGGCAATATGAATATGTACTCGCCTCTCATAGAACAAGTTTCTTCCGTAATTCTAAATCCATGATAGATAAACTAAGAAGAAATTCAGAGACAAAACTTATTTTATCTAATAGCCTAATTTTTCTTGGCACATACCTCAAATTAAAAAAAAAACTATTTTAAGTGCTAATCGATTCTTTGAATATAAAGTCAGAAAACACACAATGGAATCACATTTCAATAAATAATTATAGAATTATCAACAACAAAAAACATTATTTTCTGCCCCTCCCATGTTTTTTATGACAAACCCAATTCTTTGACACTTGACTCTCCTGAAAAGGATGAGTCCATATTTTGTATGGAGCTGTTTCCTTTGGGTTTTTTTTGTTTGTTTTTTGTTTTGTTTTACGGCATATAAACCTCAGTGGTCATTTAATGCCGATAAGTTTTGAAATAAATCAATTCTTAATGGATAATACAATTTTTTTATAAATAATTTTTTCTATTTAACCCAAGATGGGACGCTAACAGGTACTACCATTCCGGGTCAGAGTGGACCACGGAGCAATAGTGATGAAGGGTGCTCCACATTCCCAACCCTCCAAAACTGGAACCTCACCAACAGATAGAGTTTAACGTCATTCCCCAGACATGTAGACCCGCCAGTCACCGCCTTCTAGCACACCCATATGATAAAAAAGGGATGGGGCTTGCCATAAGGGCAATAGAGTTGGGAAAATCATATAGGTGCAGGGCTAGACGTGACCAGCCGATGATCGGAGGGGCCTTCCGACCGCCAGTCTAGCCCAAGATAGGGCCAAAGTGGTGTATTGCAAGTCATGAAACTGCTCACCCACCTGGGCTCTATCCTTAAGCATCACGGGTCGCCACCCAAGGCCAACAGGTGGCCCCATTGGGGAGTCTTACCCCTCTGCTGAGGTGCAGTCGTGCATTCTAACGCCCCAGCCGACAGGGCGGTGTTTCCTTTGGTTTCTTTGTTTAGCGTCATATGAAAGTTCGTGGATTTCAATGCTAAAAGCCATCCTTGTACAAAAACTGCAGTGGTTCTATTTAACCCATAACGAAGGGATGGGGTTTTGCTATTTTTCCGAGTGTATGGAATATATCGAACTTGCTTACTATGATGTCGCAGTCCAGTACGTTAGCAACTACTCCATGGCCACTCCATCAGGAATGACACACAGACACAGACACAGACACACACGCATTCATATATATACACACACACACACACACACACACACACACACCACACACACATATATATATATATATATATATATTTGTAAATCATGAATCTATACTATTTTCTCTTCCATCACTGTGTAAATATATATATATATATATATATATATATATATAATATATATATATATATATATATACCAACCCCTACGCACAAACAGGTTATGACACAAAGTCAATTTCTTAAGCGAGTTAAAACAGGTTTGAATTCATAGTTTTTTTATTCTCCTGGACCAGTTGCGTAACCAAGGTTAAAGAGCCCAACCTGTCCTACTATTTATCCATAGCTGGAGGGAGAATAGGATTCATACCTTTCGAAGGGTATTGGCGCTAAGTGAAATGCAATTATAATATATATATATATATATATATATATATATATATATATATATATATTAGGGAGCGCGTGGTGTAATGGTTATATATATATATATATATATATATATATATATATATATATATTGTCAGCTGTTGTTATTTTTAACCGATTGTCTTGTAAATGCTAAAGGACATAGTTTGCACTATTTTAGGAAAAGATGGAAGAGAAGATATTATGGATTCCTGCCTTTCCAAATGTCATTATCGCGAAAGGAAATGGAAAAAGCCTCGTCCAGGATTTGAACTCGTGTTTACTTGATTTCAACGACAACCATTACGGTCGAGAACTCCTTTATGGCTGTTTAGATTTTTTTCTGCTTGATGAACAAAGATGCGCATATAAAATATTTCAACCGATGCAAACAATTCTCTCAGAATTGTATGTTATTAAATTACATTGGCGTCGTTACTGTTTCGTAAGCTAATTATTTCAAGCGAATGAACATTCAAATATAATACGAAGAATGTATACATTCATTTACAGACAAAGAACGTTTGGTAGAACAGTTACAAGACATCGGCGTATGCGAAGTTCTTTTTCAAAGCAGAGAAATCACTTCATTGTTGTAAGAGAATTCATCGATGTACATATTAATGAGACAAGCAAAGAAATGAAGAAAGAAAAAAAAATTAAAGGCGTTTTTAACGAAAATGTATGGGAAAAGAGTGAAAATATGGAAATGAAAAAGAAACGTCGAAAAAAAAAAAGAATTGAGATAATTCAAAACGAGAAATTTGATACAAAAAGAATTAGAAAGAAGAAAAATAAATGAGAGATATCCGTTTTTAAACAACGTAAATGTTACGAGAAAGAAAGAAAAAAAACAACAACAAAAAAAAACACTGACGAAAATCCGGATAAATGGACGGCGAAGTGGAAACATGAATTACGTTCTTTGGAGAAGTAAATTTTAGATAAATATAAATATAAATGAAATCGTGGAAAGAGGCAAAAACGAAAAAATAAAAATGGAGATAAATAAAAAGATAATAAAAATAGAAGCAACCGGAAAATTAAAGCTAAAAGACGTTTTTAATCAAAAGAACATAATATAATGGTTCGCTATTTCCAAGATAATATACCAAGCTTGTCATGCATTTAATAAAGTTACTTTCATTGTCCTTTTAAAACAGAAACCTGACACAAAGCAATAAGTTTTATACTATTACGTCAAACGATGGGGGTTCAGTAATAATGTAGTTCATTTCATTGCCAGCACCATATTAGATTTAAGTGACACGAAGAAATAAGTCACTCAAATATAACATATATTAGGATAGAGGTAGACTTAAACTAATTTAGTTTGAAAATTCGCATATATTCTACGCTACCGTAATTTGGATAAATATGATCTATCAATGATATTGAACACTCTTTACCTGGACTCCAGATGAATGTGTAAATCACATACCGAGGGTTGAAGTCGACTGAAAGGATCAATCAGGAGTTCCCACACAATATTTTGCCTAGACGTTTACTAATCTAATGAATCACGTGATATCCCACATAAACTATTATAGATGCAGACTTCGCAAATTATGTAGCGCTTCCCTCAATACACCTACATAAGGCTGCAACACTGCTACATAGCCTAGAGAAGGCAAAAGACATGGCTTCTATGTTAACACAGAAAAATGAGTGTCTTAGATACAAGGGAAGACATTCTCCATACTGGATAGCAGACTAGTTCACATACTAGTAGCAATATGTCATCAACAGAAATCGACGCTAAATATTCGCATAGGAAAAGGATATGAACTCTATTGACAGATTTTTTGATTGTTATGGAAATCTGATAGGTCTAAACAGATAAAGAAAACCCTTTCTTCCAAATTGTGGACTGTCAGTGATACTGTATGACTGTATCTTTGCCTTTAACAAAGCTAGATGGAAACTACACGGAAGTGTTGCGTACTGTCTTGGAAAAAAAAAATCCGGAAGCAGCACCCCACAAAAAGCAATTGTACGACCGCTTACCTCATATCACACAAACTATCCAATTAAAACGAACAAGACTCTCTTGAGATGTAGGACGAAGACATGAGCGACGCTCTCCTGTGTAGACCGACCAGCAAGACCTTATATTGATCAGCTCTGAATGGTTACTGGGTGATATATAGAAGACCTACTAGGGAGCGATAAGATAGGGACCGGTGGCGAGATAGTTCATGGAAATCCTTGCTTTTCAGCACAAACTGATATTGATAAAATATAGATATATGCTTATTTACCAATTCCTTCTCACGAGTAGAATGTGACAGAAGGTCGATTTCTTAAGCGGAGTTTCAACAGATTTACTATCTACCCATTGATGTAGGAGAATAGTTGGATTCATGCATTCAAAATGTTATTAGCTTAATGTAAAATACAAACAATCTCATCTAGGATTTCAAGTATAAATAATTTATATTCTGCCAGGAAAAAAACATGTCCGTCCAACTAGGTGTTCATTAGACAATGACTGTGGTTCAACATTTCGGGGCCAATAACACCATTGCCACTGAAAACAAAGTGTGCCTGCAGTATCTTAATTATCTTCATCAGAAGTTTCGTTTTCCCTAACACCGTGATAATTCTTGATAAAGATACACCCACTTCGTATAAACTTTTCGTGTAATCACATGTTAGCCTTTATTCAATAATGCAAGAATTTAATTAACTGATACTTATCATGAACGAGAAGAGAATTTTCGTGAAATTCACTTGTAATAATTCTTGCAAGCTGTGGTTGGGTCAGTGCTGCTGTATGGCTGCACCACCGGACCTAAACAAAGGGGCCTGAGAATAAGCTAGATGAGAGCTGCACAAGAATGCTGCGTGCGGTCTTGAACAAGTCATGGAAACAGCCCCCCCACAGAGAAGCAGCTGTGCGGCCATCTACCCCTTATCTCACAAACCATCAGAGTGAGATGGACAGGCATGCTGGACACTGCTGGAGGAGTAAGTACGAACTCATAATAGACGTTCTCCTGTGAGCCAACACATGGACATGCTAATGTGGTCCGCCCAGCAAGGACCTACATTGACCAACTCTGCGCGGATACTGGATACTTGCAGAGGACATTCCTGGGCCAATGAATGATAGAGAAGGTTGGTGAGAGATTGTCATGTATCTCCGTGCTAATTTGCGTGACATGATGATGATGATGATGATGATGATGAATGATGATGAATGTAGTAGCTCTTAATAATAAATCCTTATTCAGTGACAAATTCATGTGAATTGTAGATAACATCAACGGAAAGTCGAGATAGATTTCTGTGTAGTTCACGTTCAAATGGCTAAGTTTTTAACTTGTAACCCGTACCATACCCAACGGAATCATGTGTACAGTGTCGGAACTCGTGACTGTCTTCTTTCGTCGATAGACACCGAGGGAGTCTAACCCCTTTTAATAGTGCTAGACCAAGGAAATTGTTTTGGCATCTGAGGTAGTGCGCCAAAACTACCATGATATCCTCACTTTACCCGTCCGTATATATATATATATATATATATATTAATATATATATATATATATAGTTGAACAAAAATTATTTTAAGACAATCAGGATGTATTTCTTGTTTGTTGTTTAATTCTCCAACTAGTTTCGACCTTCGGTCATCTTCAGGAGAAATTTATTATTTGAAGAAATTGTTGATACATTATTAGAAAGGGAGCATTATAGAAGAGTTATAAAATGTTCAAGTGTTATAGTGGGTTTAACATGCTGCTAAAATTTCCGTGTTAGGCGAGTGTGTCTGATAGTAGCATGTTCATTCGTTGTGAAGAACCTCTATGAGGTAGCTTTGTTTTTGGATGCTCTTAGTATATGTGAGGGAGGGTTCATGGGCGTTGTGTGTATGACTGTATGTGTATACATGTATATGATTGTATGTGTATATATGTATATGTATGTGTATGTGTTATATATACTGTCGTGGGTGTGTGGTATGTGTGTGTTATACATGTATATGTATGTGTGTGTTTACATATACTGTGTGGGTGTGGCGCGTGTCTGTATCACAGTACTGTGCGTGTGACTTCTAGATTTTTAATTGGGTCAGAGTGGCTTGTTTGATGTGATGTGTGGTGGTCAGTGCTTGTTATTTTGGTGACCTCGGCCACCCTCGTAGGTGTAGACAGTTTTATTATTCAGTTAAAAGAGGATTTGTTTTATGATTAAAGCCGTGTGGATGAAAGTTTTTAATGTTTGTATCCATCTGTATTCGTGCTTCTCTTATTACCGTTTTGGTGTCAGTGTTTGTTAGAATTCTTTCAATGAGCGTAAACTTGGCGTCTTATTAAAATCGTTGATCTCCAATCGGAAGTGTGTTCTATTGAATGAGCTTATCATAGGTCTGTATTTTTTTATTCTGTGTCTGTAGTTGTTAAGTCTGAAGTAAAATTCCCATTCAGATTTCCCAACGTATTGTCTTTGGCATCTAGAAGATTAAATCACGTTTTGCTTTTGCAGTTTGATTCATTTGGTAGATTTTAAAAGTTTGTTTTGTTGTGGAGCTTGTAAATGTGTCTGTTGTTTTTATTTGTTTGCAGCATAGGTTATTTTTGTACTACAGGGCCGGCAGAATTTTGTGGATTTATGTATAGGTCTCGTGTTGACTACTTTATTGTTTAGATGTTGTTTGCCTCCTATCAGTCTCTGAGGTTGTGAGGTCGCCGATAGGTCACTATACCGGGTTCTTGCAGAAAATGTCTCTTAGTTCAGGGTTTATTTCAGGATGTCAGTGTTTTTTTATTATTCATTAAAGTGGTGGGAGGGTTATATATAATATAAATTATATATATATATAGTATATATATATATATATATATATATAAAATAACATAAATCATCTTCTTATCTCATTATTGGATGCCATATCAAGAGCATTTTTTGCTTTGTATTCGCAAATTTTTCTAGCAAAGGAATATATATTATTATATATATATATATATATATATTATATATAGAGAGAGAAAGAAAGAGAGAGAGAGACAGAGAGAGAAGAGAGAGAAGGAGAGACAGCGAGAGAGAGTGATTGGGTGAGTGAATAGCTATAAATTTGAGAATATGAAAGATCCGATTTCACTTCAATGAGAAAATTTCCGACATCAAAAGATTGCGTAATATCCTGAGATATTTTATGGAAAGACGGAGGAAGCCAAAATCCATTCATTAAGAGAGAGCTGTCTGCATGAAACGTAAACTTAATAATGTTCTTGGGAAGAGCGAAGAGTTTCATCAAAGGGACAAATGGTTCTTGCATGTTTATTTATTTACCCATCTGTCTCTTTAAATTGTTGTGAAAATATCGAAGAACATGCACAACCCTTAAATATTTCATAATCTACAACACAGCCAAAACTAATTACAAAATTAAGTGGATGCTGAATAGGATTAGATTACGTAAATAAATGATTAGAATCAATTTGTTGATATTGCTGGCTTTTTGGTCAATGAAATATACCAAATATAACAAATTGCTCTTAATCTAAAAATCGGAACAGCTGAATTTCCCCGTAACTCAATGGGTCGTAATTCTTCACATGGGTCAGGAGAAATTCTTCTGATTCTCATCATATATCGATTATATACAAAATTTTAAGTGACTATCTCTGAATATAGTATCGAAAAATGTCCCACCTTTTTCTTTTTTTAGACTTTTGTGGGATTGTTAGTATTATTGTCCTCGCCGGAAGATGTAAGTTTCCGCAAAAGAGAAATTGAAAATATATATTTAAAAGAGGGGAAAACAGAAACAAGGCTTTCCGGTCAAGAAGCCAGGGAGAGATAAAGAAAATATATAACAAGGTCGTTATCAGATCAAAAGATAAAGATGCGTAGGATATCTATCGCTATAAAGCAAACGCTTCGACCCGACAGAGTCAGAGACAGACCCCAGCGAAACAGCGATAGCATTCACGTCGTTCCGTCAACCCTCGCGGCATTTCCACTGTGAACCCTCTCCCGTCTTTCACCAGCCACGGCATTATCCTTGCTGAAGCTATACGCCCCTCACTACCTTACACACGAAGAGAAATTAAAAGAAGGGCTCCTATTTTGTTAACGTATCGTTGTTTATTGAAGTCAGAGTCGGTAGTAGCCGACTACTACATACTTCGCACGACCATATTACCCGCAATGTATAAGATACACGCATTTAGCAGCGTGAATTTGAAGCCGCCCCTATATAACATGTACTGACGTAGATGATCTATTTTCAAAAATGTGGGAGTTTATCGAAAAACTGCTGTATCTACAGGGAAATAAGAAAT
>JALAJA010001214.1:0-12500 GCA_023376005.1 Doryteuthis pealeii | reverse complement strand
TTCATACCTGGACTATTTTCCTTATTTCCCTTTAGATACAGCAGTTTCGATAAACCCACATTTTGAAAATAGATTTCATCTACTCAGTACAGTTATATAGCGGCTTCAAATTCACGCCTGCTAAATCGTGTATCTGTACCCATTGCGGGTATATATGTCACGTAGCGAAGTACTGTGTAGTCGGCTACTACCGACTACTGGACTCAATAACACAACAGATACGTATATACAAATAGGACCCTTTTTTATTTCTCTTCGGTGTGGTAGGTAGGTGAGGGGCGTATAGCTTCACAAGGATAATGCCGTGTGCTGGTGAAGACGGCGACGAGGTTCACAGTGGAAAATGCCCGAGGGTTGACGGGAAACGACGTGATGCTATCGGCTGTTCGCTGGGGTCTGTCTCTGACTCTGTCGGTCGAAGCGTTGGCCTTCACTATAGCGATAGATACTCCTACGCCATCTTATCTTTGATCTGATAACGACCTTTGTATATATTTTCTTTATCTCTCTCCTGCTTCTTTGACCGGAAAGCCTTGTTTCTGTTTCCCCTCTTTTAAATATATATATTTTCAATATTTTCTCTTTTTGCGGAAAACTCAATCTTCCGGGCGAGACAATACAACTTATCCCACCAAAAGTCTAAAAAAAAAAAAGGCTGGGAACATTTTTTTCGATACTATATCGAGAATAGTCACTTAAAAACTTTTGTATATATCGATATATGATGAGATCAGAAGAATTTCTCCGTGACCCATGTGAAGAATTACGACCATTGAGTTCGGAAATTCAAGCTGTTCCGATTTTTAGCTTAGAGCAATTTTGTATATTTGTATATTTCATTGACCAAAAGCAGCAATATCAACTAAATTTGATTCTATCTATTTATTTACGTATCTATCTATATCAGCATCCACTTAATTTTGTATTAGTTGGCTGTGTTGTAGATTATGAAATATTAAGGGTTGTGCATGTCTTCGATATTTACAACAATTTAAAGAGACAGATGGTAAATAAATAAAACATGCAAGAACCAATGTTGTCCTTGATGAAACTCTCCGCTCTTTCCAAGAACATTATTCCAAGTTACGTTCATGCAGACAGCTCTGCTCTTTAATGAATGGATTTTGGCTCCTCCCGTTCTTTCCATAAATATCTCAGGATATTACGCAATCTTTTTGATCGAAAATTTTCTCATTTGAAGTGAATCGGATCTTTCATATTCTCAAATCTTAAAGCTATTCACTCACACATCACTCTCTCTCGCTGTCTCCTTCTCTCTCTCTCTCTCTGTCTCTCTCTCTCTCTCTCTCTCTCTATATATATACATATATATATATATATATATATATATATATATTTCTTTGCTAGAAAATTTGCGAATACAGCAAAAAAATGCCTCTTGATATGGCATTCAATAATTGAGATAAAGAAAGATGATTTATGTTATTTATATATAATAATATATATAATATATATATATATATATATATATATATATATATATAACACCCTCCCACCACTTAATGAAATAATAAAAAAACACTGGAACATCCTGAAAATAAACCCTGAACTAAGAGACATTTTCCAAAGAACCCGGTATTAGTGACCTATCGGCGACCTCATAACCTCAGAGAAATGATAGGAGGCAACAACATACTAAACAATAAAGTAGTCAACACGAGACCTATAATAAACTCCACAAAATTCTGCCGGCCCTGTAGTACAAAAAATAACCTATGCTGCAAACAAATAAAAAACAACAGACACATTTACAAGCTCCACAACAAAACAAACTTTTAAAATCTACCATGAATCAACTGCAAAAGCAAAAACGTGATTTATCTTCTAGATGCCAAAGACAATACGTTGGGAAATCTGAATGGGAATTTTTACTTCAGACTTAACAACTACAGACCACAGAATAAAAAATACAGACTATGATAAGCTCATTCCAATAGAACAACACTTCCGATTGAAGATCACGATTTAATAGAGACGCCAAGTTTACGCTCATTGAAAGAATTCTAACAAACACTGACACCAAAACGGTAATAGAGAAGCACGAATACAGATGGATACAAACATTAAAAACCTTTCATCACACGGCTTTAATCATAAAACAAATCCTCTTTAACTGAATAATAAAACTGTCTACACCTACGAGGGTGGCCGAGGTCACCAAAATAAACAAGCACTGACCACCACACATCAAACATCAAACAAGCCACTCCTGACCCAATTAAAAATCTAGAAGTCACACGCACAGTACTGTGATACAGACACGCGCCCACACCCACACAGTATATGTAAACACACACATACATATACATGTATACACACACATACACACACACCCACACAGTATATATAAACACACACATACATATACATATATACACATACAATCATATACATGTATACACATACAGTCATACACACAACGCCCATGAACCCCTCCCTCACATATATAAGAGCATCCAAAAAACAAACTACCTCATAGAGGTTCTTCACAACGAATGAACATGCTACTATCAGACACACTCGCCTACACGGATTTTAGCAGCATGTTAAACCCACTATAACACTTGAACATTTATAACTCTTCTATAATGCTCCCTTTCTAATAATGTATCAACAATTTCTTCAAATAATAAATTTTCTCCTGAAGATGACCGAAGGTCGAAACTAGTTGAGATTAAACAACAAACAAGAATACTCCTGATTGTCTAAAAATAATTTTTGTTCACACTATATATATATATATATATATATATATATATATATATATATACGGACGGTAAAGTGAGGATATCATGGTAGTTTTGGCGCACTACCTCAGATGCCAAAACAATTTCCTTGGTCTAGCACTATTTAAAAGGGGTTAGACTCCCTCGGTGTCTATCGACGGAAGAAGACAGTCACGAGTTCCGACACTGTACACATGATTCGTTGGGTATTGGTACGGGTTACAAGTTTAAAAACTTAGCCATTTGAACGTGAACTACACAGAAATCTATCTCGACTTTCCGTTGATGTTATCATACAATTCACATGAATGTCACTGAATTAAGGATTTATTATTAAGAGCTACTACATTCATCATCATATCATCATCATCATCATCATCATCATGTCACGCAATTAGCACGGAGATACATGACAATCTCTCACCAACCTTCTCTATCATTCATTGCCCCAGGAATGTCCTCTGCACAGTATCCAGTATCCGCGCAGAGTTGGTCAATGTAGGTCTTGCTGGGCGGACCACATTAGCATGTCCATGTGTTGGCTTCCACAGGAGAACGTCTATTATGAGTTCGTACTTACTCCTCCAGCAGTGTCCAGCATGCCTTGTCCATCTCACTCTGATGGTTTGTGAGATAAGGGGTAGATGGCCGCACAGCTGCTTCTCTGTGGGGGGGCTGTTTCCATGACTTGTTCAAGACCGCACGCAGCATTCTTGTGCAGCTCTCATCTAGCTTATTCTCAAGGCCCCTTGTTTAGGTCCGAGTGGTGCAGCCATACAGCAGCACTGACCCAACCACAGCTTGCAAGAATTATTACAAGTGAATTTCACGAAAATTCTCTTCTCGTTCATGATAAGTATCAGTTAATTAAATTCTTGCATTATTGAATAAAGGCTAACATGTGATTACACGAAAAGTTATACGAAGTGGGTGTATCTTTATCAAGAATTATCACGGTTTAGGAAAAACCGAAAACTTCTGATGAATAATTAAGATACTGCAGGCACACTTTGTTTTCAGTGGCAATGGTGTATTGGGCCCCGAAATGTCTGAACCCCCACAGTCATTGTCTAATGAACACCTAGTTGGACGGACATTTTTTTCCTGCAGTATAAATTATTTATACTTGAAATCCTAGATGAGATTGTTTGTATTTTACATTAAGCTAATAACATTTTGAATGCATGAATCCAAACTATTTCTCCGTACATCATGGGTAGATAGTAAAATCTGTTGAACTCCGCTTAAGAAATCGACCTTCTGTCACATTCTACTCGTGAGAAGGAATTGGTAAATAAGCATATATCTATATTTTATCAATATCAGTTTGTGCTGAAAAGCAAGGATTCCATGAACCTATCTCGCCACCGGTCCCTATCGTTATCGCTCCTAGTAGTCTTCTATATATCACCCAGTAACCATCAGAGCTGATCAATATAAGGTCTTGCTGGCCGTCTACACAGGAGAGCGTCGCTCATGTCTTCGTCCCTACATCTCAAGAAGAGTCTTGTTCGTTTTTAATGGATAGTTTGTGTGATATGAGGTAAGCGGTCGTACAAATTGCTTTTGTGGGGTGCTGCTTCCGGATTTTTTTCCAAGACAGTACGCAACACTTCCGTGTAGTTCCCATCTAGCTTTTGTAAAGGCCAAGATATACAGTCATACAGTATCACTGACAGTCACAATTTGGAAGAAGTTTTCTTTATCTTTTAGACCTATCAGATTTCCATACAATCAAAAATCTGTCAATAGCAGTTCATATCTTTCCTATGCGAATATTAGCGTCGATTTCTGTTGATGACATATTGCTACCTAGGTATGTGAACTAGTCTGCTATCCACGTATGGAGATGTCTCCTTTGTACTAAGACCTCATTTTTTCTGTGTTAACATAGAAGCCAATGTCTTTTGCCTTCTCTAGGCTATGTAGCAGTGTTGCAGCTTATGTAGTGTTTTGAGGGAAGCGCTACATAATTTGCGAAGTCTGCATCTATAATAGTTTATGTGGGATATCACGTGATTCATTAGATTAGTAAGACGTCTAGGCAAAATTATGTGTGGGAACTCCTGATTGGATCCTTTCAGTCGACTTCAACCCTCGTATGTGATTTACACATTCATACTGGGTCCAGTTAAAGAGTGTTCAATATCATTGATAGATCATATTTATCCAAATTACGAGCGTAGATATATGCGATTTTCAAACTAATAGTTTAAGTCTACTCTATCCTAATATAGTTATATTTGAGTGACTTATTTCTTCGTGTCACTTTAAATCTAATATGTTGCTGGCAATGAAATGAATACATTATACTTGAACTCCCCATCGTTTGCCGTAATTAGTAATAAAACTTATTGCTTTTGTGTCAGGTTTCTGTTTAAAAGGACAATGAAAGTAACTTTATTAAATGCAATGACAAGCTTGGTATATTATCTTGGAAATAGCGAACCATTATATTTATGTTCTTTGATTAAAAACGTCTTTTAGCTTTAATTTCCGGTTGCTTCTATTTTTATTATCTTTTTATTTATCTCCATTTTTATTTTTCGTTTTGCCTCTTTTCCACGATTTCATTTATATTTATATTTATCTAAAATTTACTTCTCCAAAAGAACGTATTCATGTTTCACTTCGCCGTCCATTTATCCGGATTTTCGTCAGTGTTTTTTTTGTTGTGTTTTTTTTCTTTCTTTCTCGTAAACAATTTACGTTGTTTAAAACGGATATCTCATTTATTTTTCTTCTTTCTAATTCCTTTTTGTATCAAATTTCTCGTTTTGAATTATCTCCAATTTCTTTTTTTTTTCGACGTTTCTTTTTCATTTCCATATTTTCACTCTTTTCCCATACATCTTTCGTTTAAAACGCCTTTTTAATTTTTTTTTCTTTCTTCATTTCTTTGCTTGTCTCATTAATATGTACATCGATGAATCTCTTTACAACAAATGAAGTGATTTCTCTGCTTTGAAAAGAAACTTCGCATACGCCCGATGTCTTGTAACTGTATCTACCAAACGTTCTTTGTCTGTAAATGAATGTATACATTCTTCGTATAATATTTGAATGTTCATTCGCTTGAAATAATTAGCTTTACCGAACAGTAACGACGCCAATGTATATTAAATAACATACAATTCTGAGAGAATTGTTTGCATCGGTTGAAATATTTAATATGCGCATCTTTGTTCATCAAGCAGAAAAAAATCTAAACAGCCATAAAGGAGTTCTCGACCGTAATGGTTGTCGTTGAAATCAAGTAAACACGAGTTCAAATCCTGGACGAGCTTTTTCCATTTCCTTTCGCGATAATGACATTTGGAAAGCAGGAATCCATAATATCTTCTCTTCCATCTTTCCTAAAATAGTGCAAACTATGTCCTTTAGCATTTACAAGACAATCGGTTAAAAATAACAACAGCTGACAATATATATATATATATATATATATAATATATATATATATATATATATATATATATATAACCATTACACACGCGCTCCCTAATATATATATATATATAATATATATATATATATATATAATATATATATATAATTGCATTTCACTTAGCGCCAATACCCTTCGGAAAGGTATGAATCCTATTCTCCCTCCAGCTATGGAAATAGTAGGACAGGCTGGGCTCTTTAACCTTGGTTACGCAACTGGTCCAGGAGAATAAAAAAAAACTATGAATTCAAACCTGTTTAACTCCGCTTAAGAAATTGACTTTGTGTCATAACCTGTTTGTGCGTAGGGTTGGTACATATATAATATATATATATATATATATATATATATATATATATATATATTACACAGTGATGGAAGAGAAAATAGTATAGATTCATGATTTTACAAATATATATATATATATATATATATATTGTTGTGTGTGTGTGTGTGTGTTGTGTGGGTGTGTATATATATGAATGCGTGTGTGTCTGTGTCTGTGTCTGTGTGTCATTCCTGATGGAGTGGCCATGGAGTAGTTGCTAACGTACTGGACTGCGACATCATAGTAAGCAAGTTCGATATATTCCATACACTCGGAAAAATAGCAAAACCCCATCCCTTCGGTTATGGGTTAAATAGAACCACTGCAGTTTTTGTACAAGGATGGCTTTTAGCATTGAATAATCCACGAACTTTCATATGACGCTAAACAAAGAAACCAAAGGAAACACCGCCCTGTCGGCTGGGGCGTTAGAATGCACCGACTGCACTCAGCAGAGGGGTAAGACTCCCCCAATGGGGGCCACCTGTTGGCCTTGGGTGGCGACCCGTGATGCTTAAGGATAGAGCCCAGGTGTGTGAGCAGTTCATGACTTGCAATACCCACTTTGGCCCTATCTTGGGCTAGACTGGCGTCGGAGAGCCCCTCCGATCAATCGGCTGGTCACGTCTAGCCCTAGCACTATATGATTTCCCAACTCTATTGCCCTTATGGCAAGCCCCAATCCCTTTTTATCATATGGGTGCTAGAAGCGGTGACTGCGGGTCTACATGTCCTGGGAATGACGTTAAACTCTATCTGATGGTGAGGTTCCAGTTTTGGAGGTTTGGGAATGTGGAGCACCCCTTCATCACTATTGCTCCGTGTCCACTCTGACCCGGAATGGTAGTACCTGTTAGCGTCCCATCTATGGGTTAAATAGAAAAAATTATTTATAAAAAAATTGTATTATCCATTAAGAATTGATTTATTTCAAAACTTTATCGCATTAAATGACCCACTGAGGTTTATATGCCGTAAAACAAAACAAAAAAAAACAAAAAAAAACCCAAAGGAAACAGCTCCATACAAATATGGACTCATCCTTTTCAGGAGAGTCAAGTGTCAAAGAATTGGGTTTGTCATAAAAAAAACATGGGAGGGGCAGAAAATAAGTTTTTGTGTTGATAATTCTATAATTATTATTGAAATGTGATTCCATTGTGTGTTCTGAACTTTATATTCAAAGAATATCGATTAGCACTTAAAATAGTTTTTTTTTTTTAATTTGAGGTATGTGCCAAGAAAATTAGGCTATTAGATAAAATAAGTTTTGTCTCTGATTTCTTCTTAGTTTATCTATCATGGATTTAGAATTACGGAAGAAACTTGTTCTATGAGAGGCGAGTACATATTCATATTGCCAGATGTAGTATGTATATTTTATAAATGATTCCATATTGAGGTTGTTGAAAGGGACTCAGGGCGACCAAAAAGTGAATAACCTAAACCCAAGATCATGCTATTCTATTTATCGCTACTGCTGCCCAACATTTTGGTAATCGATTACATAAGTACCAGGATGTGACTTCGAGCAGAATGGTTCATCAACCATTTCTGAATATTGAACAATGTCACGTTAGATAGACACGAATGTGATCTCTTCATCTCCATCTCTCTCACACTTTCTCTTTAAGTACACACACACACACACAACACATATATATATATATAATATATAATATATATATATATATATATCACTTACTCGAACACACACGAATATACATATGGTGTGTTGTGGTGTGTGTAACAAACACACATACACACACCTATATTTATACATGTATATATGCTTAATGAAGTCGTACCTTTTCAAAACACACACACACACATATATATATATATAATATATAATATATATATATATATATATATATAACATTTATATACGTATGATATATATTATATAAGTCATCCACAACACCGTGTTTCGAGTTCATATCCCATCGTGTGTGGCTAGACACAACAACTAACTCCGACCAGGAACGAACCCCGGACTGACTTAACGCCGTTGACCTCTAGACCATATATATATATTATATATTGACACTACCTTTAGGTTACTCCGATGACTTAACTTATAAATAAATATATATCACATGCATGCACACATACGCATACACACACACACATACACGTATAAATATTTGTGTGGGTGAACGTGAATATAATATATATATATATATATATATATATATATATCACGCGTGAGCACACACACACACACACACACACACACACACACAACATATATATTATATATATATATATATATATATATTAATAATTATTATTTTTTTTTTAAATTCCGGCTATAATATTGAACGCTTCCTCTTCACGACTTTCGTCTTATAACGGTCCACTCACACCGTTCTCACTATCATATACAACTAGCTCTTGATGAAGACCACTTCAATAAAGTTCGAAACAGATTCTGTCAGCGAATTTTAACATCATATGTTTGTTTTTCTTAAAATGTTTATTTCACACTGTCGGATTCACTTTCATTCATTTTCCATAATATATTTTGGGGGGGTGAGATTATGTGCTTAATTAAAGTCATACCTAATTTTTTAATTAATTAATTAGGTATGACTTTAAATAGCACATAATCTCCCCCAAAATTGTCGGCCTTCGCCATTTCAAACACATTGTTTCACCACTTCATATATATATATATATATATATATAATATATATATATATATATATATATAATTACATGAGGAGACAGAGACCAGAAACAGAGAAGTGTTATTATCTGAAAAATAGATGTTTGTAAGAGGAATCTATATTTGAGGAAATGTATTTATATACTGAGTTTGATGTTTGTATCTTCCTGTTCTTTGATAGTGTACGTGCATATATTTACTATGGACTTTCATCTTGTATGATACATTTGCCTTTGTTGTACATAATAGAAATACACATGAAAGAAATAGGCTATATATTCAAGTAACAACTTATTTAACAATCAAGCGCGAAAGAGATGAAATTAAAAGTAAATATACAACGAAATAATAATATTTCTCGAAAAGTAATAACAATTTAGATATCATCATCATCATGTCGTGCAAGCAGCACGTATGACCATGATAATCTCTCGCCAACCTACCCTATCACTCATTGGCCCTGGCAGGTCCTCTTTCTAATTGATGATATCTTTCACATTAGAATTTAAATACTTGCACCTGGAGGGTGCATATATTAGCTAGTACTAATAATAATCCTTTGTAAACATAATGTTCTCAATAACGATTTGAAATAAACACAAAACCTACCGTCAGGATGGGTTAAATTTATTTGACTTTCTGCCCACATGTGTACAAACACGTGTATACACATTTATACAAACACGCGTACGGGGAGGAATATTTCGGTTGGTGATAATTCAGATGTTTAGTTTATCTTAATTCAATATTAATACTTTGTCATTTCTTTCCTTTGTTCTCTTGCTTGCTTACTTTATTTTCTTTCTTATTTTCCTTTCTTTTATTCTCATTTTTTCTTTCTTTCTCTATGCTTATAATTCTCTTTCTTTTATTTCTGTTTGTATTCTAGCATTTCATACATTCTTTCTCTTTCTTTCTTTCTTTTCTTCTTCTCTTTGTGTTTTCATTTTCACATTTTATTTCTTCCTGCTTTCTACCTTTCTTTATTTTATTTTTTGAATACTTTCTTCCTCCTTTTTCTTCTTTCTTTCTTTCTTTCTTTCTTTCTTTCTTCTTTGTGTTTTCATTTTCACATTTTATTTCTTCCTTGCTTTCTACCTTTCTTTATTTTATTTTTTGAATACTTTCTTCCTCCTTTTCTTTCTTTCTTTCTTTCTTTCTTTCTTTCTTTCTTCTTTGTGTTTTCATTTTCACATTTTATTTCTTCCTTGCTTTCTACCTTTCTTTATTTATTTTTTTGAACTTTCTTCCCTCCTTTTTCTTCTTTCTTTCTTTCTTTCTTTCTTCTTTCTTTCTTTCTTTCTTCTTGTGTTTTTCATTTTCACATTTTATTTCTTCCTTGCTTTCTACCTTTCTTTATTTTATTTTTTTGAATACTTTCTTCCTCCTTTTTCTTCTTTCTTCTTTCTTTCTTTCTTTCTTTCTTCTTTGTGTTTCAT
Organism: Doryteuthis pealeii; assembly: GCA_023376005.1. Lineage (NCBI taxonomy): Eukaryota > Metazoa > Mollusca > Cephalopoda > Myopsida > Loliginidae > Doryteuthis > Doryteuthis pealeii. The sequence continues at coordinate 1,867 of JALAJA010001214.1, read as the reverse complement.
TTACATTTTTATTTCTTCCTTGCTTTCTAACCTTCTTTATTTTTATTTTTTGAATACTTTCTTCCTCCTTTTTCTTCTTTCTTTCTTTCTTTCTTTCTTCTTTGTGTTTCATTTTCACCATTTTATTTCTTCCTTGCTTTCTACCTTTCTTTATTTTATTTTTTTGAATACTTCTTCCTCCTTTTTCTTCTTTCTTTTCTTTCTTTCTTTCTTTCTTTCTTCTTTGTGTTTTCATTTTCATATCTTATTTCTTCCTTGCTTTCTACCTTTCTTTATTTTATTTTTTTGAATACTTTCTTTCCTCCTTTTTTCTTTCTTTCTTCTTTCTTTCTTTCTTTCTTCTTTTGTAGTTTCATTTTCACATTTTTTCTTCCTTGCTTTCTACCTTTCTTTATTTTATTTTTTGAATACTTTCTTCTTCCTTTTCTTCTTTCTTTCTTTCTTTCTTTCTTTCTTTCTTCTTTTTTTTCATTTTCACATTTTATTTCTTCCTTGCTTTCTACCCTTTCATTATTTTATTTTTTGAATACTTTCTTCCTCCTTTTCTTCTTTCTTTCTTTCCTTTCTTTCTTTCTTTCTTTCTTCTCTTTGTTTTCATTTTCACATTTTTATTTCTTCCTTGCTTTTACTACCTTTCTTTATTTTATTTTTTGAATTACTTTCTTCCTCCCTTCTTCTTCTTTTTCTTTCTTTCTTTCTTTCTTTCTTTCTTTCTTGTGTTTTCATTTTCACATTTTATTTATTTATATTTTTTTAAATAATTCTTTCCTTCTTTTTCTTAAGCATTTCTTTCTTCTTTTTTTCTGTTTTCTTTTAAGCATTTTCATTCTTTTTAACATTCTTCCTTCTTTTTCTTTGACATTTCTTGCATCCTTTTTTTCTGTTTTCTTTTCAGTTATTTCTTTTTTGCCTTTTTGCTTTCTTTCTTTCTTTCTTTCTTTCTTTCCTTTATCTATTTATTCACCATGTCATGAATAAATTCTTCCTTCTTTTCTTTGACATTTCTCTCTTTCTTTTTCTCTTTCTTTTGAGCATTTTTCTTTCTTTCTTTTTTTCTTTAATAATTTATTCTTCTTTTTCTTTGTGATTTCTTTCTTTCATTTTTCATTTTAGCACCTCTTCTTTCTTCCTTTCTTCCTTTCTGTCTTGTTTCTTTTATTTTCATTATTTTGTTTGTTTTTTCTTTCTTTATGCATAATTGCTGAATGCTTTCTTCCTTCGTTTCCTTTTCATTTCTTCTTTCTTTCTGTTTTCTTTTCTTCTTTCTTTCTTATTGCTTGATTTCTCGGTTCCTTACATGCTGTTTCTTTTCCTTTACTTTCTTTCTTATTTTCTTTCTTTCTATCTCAATTGCTTGATTGATTAAATGATCTCTTCCCTCTTTTCTATTGTACATTTTTTTTATCATTACACTCATTCTTTATTTTTACTCATTATCCCGTGTTTTATTTTTCTTCTTTCTTTTCCTTCATTTCTATTTTCTGATTAGTTTCCCAATAATAATGTTAGTAGATCAAATGTTTTTGGAGAAACAAAATTAAATGTTCAAGCCACGCAAACGAAGCATAAAAATAGATCGCAGTTCATTCGATAGCATTCATGCGTCTCTTAAAATAGAAAATTTCAACAACTCAAATATATACACCGTCGGTTTCCGTAAGAAGGTGGTCAATAAGGCATTCGGCTGCGTTGAAATACACAAGTTTCGTTATTTCCTTGTTATCACTCAAACATCACATCTGGCATTTTGCGAGTTCGATCGTAGGCGAAGCATTAGACAGGTTTTCATTGCAGAGGATTCAAAGCAGATGCCAAATAGACATTCTGTCCTAAAAGATCGATGAGTGAAATCTCTCTCACGCTGAGC
>JALAJA010001213.1:0-52683 GCA_023376005.1 Doryteuthis pealeii | reverse complement strand
GTACCAAACAAACATGGACAGTCACCTAGGATACCAAGCACTGGGCACTGTCACATATATGAGACACTAGCACCTTTTAAATACATATGGAAACAATAAAAATTGACAATAAGAAAATTTCCCTGATGTGAAGTCAGAGTGCTCATAATAGCTAGGAAGATAAGTGGAGCAAAATTAGAAGGGAATTTCTGGACCCTTCCATTTTATTATATGTTGTTTGTTGTGACAGCATTCACCCAGAGTGGGCTGAGCCGCTGCATCCATTTAACTTCTTAACGTCCTGTACCACCTCATTCCACCCGACTGGAAGTCATATTCATTTTCCTAATCTACCCGATATTATAGCCTTTGTTTAAATTATAATATTGAACATATTTAGCAGTCTTTAATTAAGGGAAATAACATGTAACTTTTAATGAAACAGCAATTTTTACCCATTTTTAATAATGGTTATAGGAATTGGGCTCTGGACTTAGAAAATTTTCAACAGGATGTTAGAGTTTTAAAGATCCAGTGTTATGGGAATATGAAGTAATCCAAGTGACCCCCCCCCCAAAAAAAAAAGCCTGCATGTAGATACTCTTGTTTGCCACAGATCATCCAGCAGACACACGGACAAGAGGACCAAAAATAACCACCAATTTCTGGTGCAGATGCCTCTTGGAATTTTCACCAGAACCCCTTTGGCCGGGTTGTAGCCCTAATACCATTGGGAACCAGACCTGTCCACCTTGGGTAGCCCTACCAGGAACTTAAATATACTAACTGCATCCTCTTACATAGGACTAAGACCCTTTAAAAAAAAAAAAAGAAAAAAAAAAGAACCCCCCCCCTGCATTTGCTGGTGAGGCTCAGGAGTTTTGGGGTGTGGGAATTCACTCATTCATTGTTATTACTTCCAGGTCTACTTGACTTGAAGGAGTTGTGAATGTTAGTGTTTCCATCTTTCTTCTCTCTTTTTTGTTACTTATTGTATTGAATAATGTTAACCTTTCATTCTGAGTTTGTTTTTCATCTCTAATCTTTCATGTGCTGTTTTTTTCTATCTGAATTGATTCTTTTTAAATTTTCTTTTACAAACATTCACAGCCACATACGCAACGTTTTCAGCATCTGAAACAATAGGAATACTGTTTACAGATTATTTATATTAAAGAATAGTTACTTGAAGGTATAACTGATTACAAAAGACTATTGTTATTAGTTTCTTTTATCAGGGGAAATAGATCTGTTTGAGATAAGTATTTACCTGTTTAAAATTGTTGTACAAACAGATTTTTGTATTGTATATAATTGGTGACTAGTTGTTAAACCGACTTTGGCATAAAATAACTCAATAAATGTTAACATGCCATAAAACCAACCAACCAACCAACCAACCAAGCATTTAAAGGAAATACCTCTCACTGATCATTATATTGATACTTTCATTGAATTGTTATTGTATTGATCTTAACTTGATCTTTTTCTAAATCCAAAACTTATGGGAAATGTAGTAAAATAATGCTCAGTCATAGATATCAGGCTTATAGTCTCAAAGGAATAATAGAATGGGTAGATAAAAAGATTTGAAGCATATACATTTATAAAGAAAAAAATATATACTTAGTAAATAAGAGACAAACAGGTTATAACTTGTCTAACAAAAATGTTTTATGAAAAATATTTTTGTTTGTTTTCAGTATTTAAAATTCTTCAAAGCTCGTTACTAAAGTAGATGTTTATTAAACCTCAGCTAGTCTGGTCTAAGGCCTTGATAAGATTAAGCATCATGGGTTACCCCCCATTACCAACAGGTGGCCCCATTGGAGGGATTTCACCCCTCTGCAGAGGTGCAGTTGGTGTATTTACAGCCCTAGCCAACAGGACGGGCCTTGATAAGAGAGCATGGATATAGGATCAAATTCACTAGAAATAACCTGCAAGATCCTGATATAAAAACTCCCATCTCTCTGAGAAACTAACATATATAATGAGGAGGTAATCAAGATATACATAGAGAGGTGGAAAGTGACAGGCAGAATGTGAAGTAAGAGATGAATCAGTTTTTGACTTAATTGCAAATTATGACTAATTAGAACCAATTAAAATGGACATTTTTCAAACATAACTCAATCCTAAAACCAAGTAATATTTTAGTATAACTTTTGTGTCATTAAACCAAACAGTAAAAAAGCCTTTAGGAACAAAAATTTATTCATTCAGCTTTAGTATAATAATAGATATATTACTTATAAAAAGGCTAATGTTGCGTAAATTTTTAAACTAATTCTGCGGTGTCAAAGTTTGACTACAAAACAAAACTCACCATGTGTGGAGCACTAATTGTGACTGCATAGCCAATAGTCTGTGGGGAATCAGCATATGGGTTCCGCTTTGAAAAATGTCCTCTGTCAACATTTTTCATTGTGTCGCGAATTCTTTCTGTTTCAATTATACCATTTTCTAGATAAATAGAAAAAGTTAAAACATCAATAGGATGAAGATTTAAAACAAAACAAAATAAGAAAAGTACGAAAAAACCAAAGATACAATATAGGCTGACATTTTAAATAAAACAAAAAAAAATCTAGAAGGTACTTCCTGTGAAGTAAAAGTAATCAAAATAGACTAACTGAGCATTGTTGGTGAGTTTGATCCTCACTAGGTACATCATACTTCTGGATTTGAGCTAAAACTAAACTTACCTCAGCAAATTAAAAAAAAGTCTTAAAAACTAAGTGGTTGACCAATATACTGAGCATAACACGGTTAACCAATATACTCGGCATGGAGCGGTTAACCAATATACTCGGCATGGAGCGGTTAACCAATATACTCGGCATGGAGCGGTTAACCAATATACTCGGCATAGAGCGGTTAACCAATTACTCGGCATGGAGCGGTTAACCAATTTACTCGGCATAGAGCGGTTAACCAATATACTCGGCATAGAGCGGTTAACCAATATACTCGGCATAGAGCGGTTAACCAATATACTCGGCATAGAGCGGTTAACCATATACTCGGCATAGAGCGGTTAACCAATATACTCAGCATAGAGCGGTTAACCAATATACTCAGCATATAGCAGTTTATCAATATTCAGTTTTAAAAAAAAGGAAAAAAAATTTTTTTCATCATCACAGTAATAGACACCAAAATAAAGCAATGAGTATTTGTATCTCTGAAAAATTAAAATCAAAACTTTGCTGCTTGTTTTGAAGAATTCAAAGCAATGAAATCATGATTAAATTCATTGGTGTTCTTAACAATCAGATATTCTAGATCAGTAGTTCTCAACCGGGGGCCATATGCCCCCACCACCAGATACCATTTTTATTGTTGGTTAGTTGTATTTTACAGTATGTCAACCCTTGTTGGGTTATTTCATGCTGAAGACATTTTGCTTTATTCATTCTTGTTGGGTATTCAATTTTATTTTCAAGCTTAATTTTTTTTAAACTCATTTTTTCTATTTAACTCATAGATGGTACCCTAACAGGTACTCCACACTCTGGGTCAAAGTGGACCTGGGAGTAATGGTGATACTCCATCGCCCCCAGAGCTCCAAAATTGGAAACTTCACCATTAGATGCTGTTTAACGGACACCATTTTTTTTTTAAAGTCAGGTTGAACATGAGGAATAAAAAACAAAAAAATTTAATTTTATTAATACAATAGGACTTTTTAAACATTGAATAGATAGTGAGGTGTCTACCATAGTAAAATAGGAATCAAAGGGGTCCATAGTTAAAAGAAAGGTTGGGAACCACTTTTCTAGATGATCTCATTGTGCATCAATAAGACATTTAGATAAACAGTGATGAGACTTTAAAACTGAGTCAGAATGCAGCTGCAGCTACTGTTTCTATTAATATTGTTGCTACTAAGAGTCTGTCATTCACCAACAGATAAAAATACTATTTTTTCTTTTCTTTTCTTTTTTTTTTATTATTAGCTGTCTGGCTCTACTATCTGCTACAAAATACATTTCAACCTCAAGCAACTCATTTACACCCAAGTGTCAGGTGATAGTAAATCAAGATACTTAGAAACACACAAGTTTACTATTAAGAATTTTTAATCAAGTTATGACAATAGGAATTATTGCTTGACTAGCAGGACCTGTAGATATACCACAGTATGATAATCTAATTATTACAACGTTCGATATGTTTACTTAAGAGCTATTGCTAAATAGTTCAATATGTAATAATGTTGATTTAACTCTCCCTCTTTTTTTCTTTCTTTTCTTTCTTGCATCTTTTCATTATGTTCAATTGAAACAGATTAGCGTTATCGCTTTTGCATGCTCACCCCCTCCTATCTTTCCCCTATTGTCTGTCTTCATTTCTTATCATATTTTTTCTGTGTAAAATGTCCTTTTTCTTCCCTTTCTTTCTTTATAATAAAATGGAATGGTCCATTATTTAGCTGAAGTGACGACACTCATAATAATAATAATAATAATAATAACAAATAAGAATTTGGTGAATAAGCAACACCAGATAATCAGAATTTACATTTTTGTATTTCATCTTGGATGATTTGGATGGTCTCATTTTTAACCAGAGGGTGTTGCAAGATGATAACGGTCATATAATTAAGGAAGACGAGTATCGATATATAGATGTTCAGAGATACTGATAGCTTTTTGATTTAGTGCATCCTGGGATGCATATATTTGCTTTGAATGAGTCCTCAGGAAAATTTGATGGGTCCCAACTAAAGCCGTCTAACTCCTACCTTGTAACCTATCCTGTGTAATTCATTTCTAAGAAACTATTGAAATGTATTTACAGTTAGCTTGAAATGGTGAGGGAAGAAAAAAGAAAAACACTGGGAAGCATGGATACGATTTTGCTGCATCCTTTTATATTTTGTGCATTAGGGACGCAGGACGTGTACCTATCAGCATCTCTGGATGTTAATTGTATTGTTGTGAATAGATCTGTTCATACAAGCTTAGATTGTTGCTGGTGAGAAATAATTATCTAGCTTAGTTTCAGGCGACTACTACCACCCCCAAGTAGCACCTATTCTATAGCCCTAAAAAACAAAAACAAAAACAAAAAAAAAAGGTAGGGTCAGATTGATTGATTGATTTTAACAGCATGTCAACCCATCCAGGGTTATTTTATGCTAAGCCTAAGTTGTGAGGGATGGTCAAATTTATTGTTATGTGTATTTCAAGTTTTTTTCTTGATTTTGACAATAGGTTGCTTGCAGTTGTTTATTGCTAAGTGGATTGGAAATCACTTTAAGGGATGAGTTTATAGGGTAAAGTTCAATAATCTTATTTCTTTCAGGATATTTCTTTTACGGCCTATCAACCTTGGTGGGTCCTTTAATACCGGCAAAAATTTTGAAAGATTTGTAGCGATAGTTTGGAAGAAAATTTTTTAAACACAATTTTATTTTATATACAAATTTCTATTTAACCCATATATGGGACTCCGGGTTAGACCTGGGAATATATATATATATATATATATATATATTTATGTTTTTTTTATGTTGAAGTTGGGCGTTATTATGAAGCATTTAAAAATAAATGAAGGAACTTGATGTTATGGAGTACTGTATTCACTTATTTTTTATTATTATTTATCATAAATTTTCGGGATCGTTAGATTCCCCTTTTCAAATGAATGTCGCTCCTGTTCAACAGATCCTTTGTCTTTGTTGTTATTGACAGCGGCAGCGTCTGTAAAATATTTGTAATAATATAATATCTATTTAGAGATATTATATTATATTATATAAAAGAAAGTTTGGTATGTACATGTTGATTTATAAAGCCAAAAGGAGATGTCACAGATTCGAAATCTTGCATACACCTTTATATCCCTCTAACTAAGAAACACATCAAATTTGGTTATTGATTTTTCTAATTAAGGGATATAATTAATTAATTAGACAAAAATCAAACAATTTTTGGAAAGCATCGTATAGCTGCTTCTGCTACTGTTGTATCAGCAGGTGCTTGCCTGCTGCCTATATCAGCTAAGTAGCCGATATATACCAACAAGCAAGAAGAAACATTAAAACATCTCCTGATGATTTCTTTTTTTAAATTCAGCACACGGAAATAATGAAAATTATGAACGAAAACAATATTTACCTTTTTGCATCGTTAAATCAATTGAAATTTACAGTAGCCAAAAACAAGTTATGACTACCAGCTTTTTAAAAAAATTCTATGAAAAATCAACTAATAGTCAAATTTTCATGAAATTTTCGGTAATTATTCATCTGTTGATGAAAATATGTTTGAAATAGGTTTTTTTCTTAAAATATATTAGGGAAAATATTTTAACTAGCTCTCCCACTATTTTATTTTATGAAATCTGAAAAAAAAAATGAACAGACAAAAAACGATTTTTTTCTATAAAGATAAGAGTCTGAATAATTATATCAGAAGATTTTTAAGTTTCTATACGGGACTTTTTTAGTAAAAAAAAAACAAAAAAAAAACAAAAAAAACGAATTCTAAATTCTGCAAAAAAAATGTCAATATTATTAGACAATTCCGTAAGTATGTGACATCCAGCAAGGATTGAACTCACTATTCAGTAGTAATACATTTAAGAGATTACATTGCTAACCATTACACAATGATGGGACCTCATTTTCTTTACCCAACCTGTTTGTCACAGGTAGGATATGGTACGAGGTTGAAAGCAAAGGGCATCTAGCGAGTAATAAAATTGCTATTCAGTAATAATGTGAGTCTAACTTGCAAACCCTTACACCACAATGGGATGCTATTAATATTTAAAAAATCTAAACATCAAAAAGAGACTATTCCTAAAATAAACTAATACACAAGCTGTTAGCTTTGTTTAACATTAAATATCCAATAAACAAATAATTTTCGTTCTAATGAAAATTCACTTTTTAGTCTATTCAACCCATAGATGGATTCCTAACAGGTACTACAACTCTGGATCAAAATAGCAATGAAGGAGTATTCCACACTTCCGAGAGATCCAGAATTCGAACTTCACCATTAGATGCACTTAAATGTCATACCCTTTTTAGGAACACTCCCTGGTCTTCATAAAAATGTTTTCGTCCGGTCATAGACCGCCTTACATTTAAGTAGTTAAATCCCGCCTAATTAATCATTAATGAATTAACTTTCAAAAAAATTAGGTCTGACTTCAATTAAGCACATATTCTCCCATATATATATATATATATATATATATATATATTTATATATATATGCATGTGTGTATGTGTGTATTCTCCAAATCGATTGAAACAAAATTTTTCCCAAGAGTACCATCAAAATTGTGAAGTTTGTGGATGTTGAAGATGAGCGGGGGAAGAATGATATTTATTAGTCAAAAAAACATCAACAAGATGAAAGAGTGAAGGAAAAATGTGTTAAACAACAAAAAAAAAAGGGGGGGGGGCAAAAAACAAAAAGTAAAAAGATAAAAAATGTAAACAGAAATGGTTTAGCTCAGTCAGTAGAGCATCTGCCTACAAATTACAAGGTTCCAGGTTCAATATCTGTCCTTGCCAACTCAGCGCATGAGTAGCACAGCTTGGGGTAAACTGATATGACCAGTAAAACATCTGGAGCTGACGGTAGGTGTGGCACTCCACCTCAGCAAAAACAATCTCCCTGATCTAGCGCTAGCAAAAATGAGATAGCCTCCCTCACTGTTTGGCTGATATAGACAATAGGCCACTCTGCTAATTTTATTTTTTATTTATATACTCCTATTTGCTTTCAACACCAACGTCCATGACCTCAAGAAAAAAAACACAAATATCACTTGTGTTCCAGATTAAAGCTATGATTTAGCGCTTAAATTTGGACTTGCTAAATCCAGTATACTTTTTTTTCTTCAAATCTTCAATAATAAAAAAATAAATACAACTACTACTACTACTACTACTACTATTATTACTTCTACTACCACCACCAATGCTAATATTACAGTTGTAATTATTTCAGGATGGCATTGATAACAACTTAAAATAACTGTAATAATCATTGAACCATTTTGAACCACACCTACTAAGCTATGAAGAATAAGCAGTTACTGAATATCACGTCAAGTAAACTTTATAGAGTAAAGAATCCATATAAACAGTTGTATGTATTTACCCAACCCCTCTGCCACAAGTAAGATGCAAAACAAGGTCAATTTCTTAAGTAGAGTTTAATAGTTTTCCTTCTTTTAGACTGGTTGCCTAAACAAGGTTAAAGAATCCAGTCTACTCTACTATTCATCTAAAGCTGACAGTTGGATTCATACCTTCCCCCAAGTGTTATGTTTTTTTTACATACAAATAAAATATGGAGCACTGAATGAAAATGGAAGACCAGATTGTTGGAAATTAACAAAGCTTTATTTAACTCTACCCTAAAAGTGACTTAATTAGCTCAACCATGTACACGTGCGTCCTGTCTGCACAAATCCAAATCCTAAAGTGTCATAGCAGAAACCCTAAATCCAGGTTCTATCAGTCCCCTACTGATCAAGGGGAATAACTCTAGATTTCATTAAGTCTGGACCTAACACCAAGGATATTAGCACTATGTGAAATGCAAACAGCCTTATCCAGGATTTGAATTCTGGTTGCCAAATCCATTTCTTATGGTGATAAACATTACACCATGAGCATCTCCTTATATAACAGTTAAAGGCACTTTATCTAAAATTCTAAAACTGGTATTGTTCTCCTTATAAATAATATTTACAAATAGATTGGAGGCATGTTGGTATTAACTTATCTTTGGAAATGGAATTGGCGACCCACACAAACCTGGATTGTGACCCTGGGCACTTTTGATTAGGGGGCCCCTCAAATTGCCTCAACATAGAAACTGAATTAGGTAGATGAGAAATTTAAAAAATTAAGGGACATCTAAAATATCTAATCTATCAAATAGCAATCATTTTCAACTCGTGTCATGAGTACAGTTAAGTTCCCATTCAAATGTCCAAGAAATATGGATTATTTGGATTATTCAGACTATTGTCCTCATCTTTAGTTTTATATACACGTTTCAGCTGATGTGCCCTCCTTCTTCAGGTGTTTCTTGTTGAACCCGGGACCCTCCTTATTGAGTTCAACAAGAAACACCTGAAGAAGACCAGAGGGCACATTGGCGAAAATGTTGTGTATATAACAATAAAGATGAGGACAACAATCCAAATAATCCAAATTATCAAGCCTCGTCTCAAAAACTCAGAGAAATAGTATCCAAGAAATATATTAGTTTTATGCTTCTTAACATTTTATGAATTAGAGATATTAAACATGAATTTATGTATTTGATCTGTGCATCCATACATCTATAAGCCGATTCCAACTGTTCAATACTCAAAAGGCAAACAAAATACTTAATAACCTTCAGTACATAACCAATAAAAGAGAAAGACAAGTAAAAGAGATTTGGCAAGAAAAGCTCTTATCAGTTGAAAAAAGTTTGAAAATATTTTTGAAAAAAGAAAAAATGAAAAAAAGAAAAAATGAAAAAAGAAAAAAGTATTCCTGTCTGCTTGAAGACTTATAAAAATTGTTAGATTAGAATTGTAACAACAATGATTTGAATTTCACAAAAAAAAAAAAAAAAAAAAAAAAAAGAAAAACAGTACATTTGTATAATTTATACTTTTCAAATTGTTTTCCTCATCATTATTGTTATATATACAATGTTTTTAGTCAATGTGCCCTCAAGATTTCTTCAGGTGTTTCTTGTAAAATTCGGGAACCTACTTGTTGAAATTGGAGCCTTATAGAACTTCAAACCAAACTCTTTATTTAATCCATTGAGATAGATTGTTAACCATGACCAATCTATCCCAATAGAAAGGGTTCAGTATGACCAATCTATCCAATCTATCCCAATAAAGGGTTCGGTATGACCAATCTATCCCAATAGAAAGGGTTCAGTATGACCAATCTATCCCAATAGAAAGGGTTAATGAAGTTCCATGAAGGCTCCAGAGTTTGCCAAGAAACACCTGAAAAAGGCAGGAGGAATCGTAAGGTTCTGGGTTTGATACAAATCCTCGTTAACTCAGCACATGAGTAGCATAGTTTGGATAATCTGAACTGTGTGGTAAAGTGGGAAGCTGATGGTAGGTGTGATGCTCCACCCCAGCAAAAAACAATCCCCCTGATCTAGTGAAAAGGAGATAGACTCCCTCACTTCCAGATGATACCAAAAAATGTCCACACGCTGACTTTTCTTTTTATCAAGTAATCTAGATTGTTATTTACCTATGAAATATCTATCATTAATATCCATAATCAAAATATATTTTGAGTTAGGTTGTTTTACGGCATATCAACCTCAGTGGGTCATTTAATGCCGATAAAGTTTTGAAATAAAGTCATTGTTAATGGATACTCAATTTTATAAACACATTTTTCTAACAGGTCAGAGTGGACCAGAGAGCAATGGTGATGAAGGGGTGCTCCACATTCCCCAAACCTCCAAACTGGAACCTCACCATCAGAAGGCTTTAACATCATTCCCAGGACAAGTAGACTCTCAGCACCGCCTTCTAGCACCCATATGATAAAAAAGGGTTGGGGCTTGCCATTAGGCCAATAGGATTGGGAAAATCATATAGGTGCTAGGGCTAGACGTGACCAGCCGATTGATCAGAGGGGGCTCTCTCCAACCGCCCGTCTAGCCCAAGATAGGGCCAAAGTGGAATATTGCATGTCATGGACTGCTCATCCACCTAGGTTCTATCTTTAAGCATCATGGGTCGCCACACACGGCCAACAGGTGGCCCCATTGGGGGAGTCTTTCCCCTCTGCAGAGGTGCATTCTAATGCCCCAGCCGACAGGGCAGTATTTTGAGTTATTTAAATTGTGTGTGTGTGTATATATATATATATATATATATATATATAGTATACACAATATACCATTTTTTTTTTCAAATAGGAACACATATTTTTTCAAAATAATTATCAATAATCCAATTCAAATGTATAAATTTTCTCAAAGTTCCTTTTTTTCTTGTATCATTTGATTCATAAATATAGAACATCACTAGGTGATATTTTGAATGTCCTGATGAAGATTATAGATATATATCAATAATCGAAACATTTTAAACATTGACAATAATGTTCAAATATCTAATAAACCATCTTCACAACTTATTTTCCACATAGTGTCGGATTCATTTTCATTTCTTCCTAACAACTACAAGTACGTAAACGATGTCATCCTAATTGGATTAATGATAACATTCCAGAATCATGAGGTAGAAATAAAACAATGTAAACAAATCAATTATCAACTTGCAATTTTCAGGATAACCAAAAACTTAGATTTTAGCCCACTCACAAATTCTAAAGAAATTACTGATGCAATATTAAATTTCAACACATCCAGAGGAAATTAGGATTAAACATCTGATAATAATTTAATCTATAAAATACTTTTATATGAGTAGGAGTCAAATAAAAAAGAAAGAAAGAAAAAAAGAAAAGCCAAATATAAATTAGTAATGGTATGTAGTTATGCAAATTAGGTATGACCAACAAAAAACTTGCACCATTCAAGATCATCATTAACATATGAAAAGGGTTAAAACAGGTTTATAAAAAAAAAAGATCTTTTGAAAAATTCTCAATGATTATTAAATGATCATTATTAATTGAAACTACACCACTACTGACATCACAATTCCCTTAGTTATTTAAGTTATATTCTCAATGATTATTAAATCATCATCATTTAATTGAAACTACATCACCACTAACATCACAATTCCTTTAGTTATTTAAGTTATATTCTCAACGATTATTAAATGATCATTATTTAATTGAAACTACATCACCACTAACATCACAATTCCTTTAGTTATTTAAGTTATATTCTCAATGATTATTAAATGATCATTATTTAATTGAAACTACATCACCACTACATCACAATTCTTTAGTTATTTAAGTTATATCTTAATGATAATGAAATAATCATTATTTAATCTTAATTAGCATCTTATTTACTAACGATGTCTCAATTAAAGTCTAAGTTGAAATAAAAAAAAATATCAGGCAGGTGGCTGATTTTCTCTCTCTAAAAGTTACTGATGATAATACCAAGGATAGACATCTGTTTATATCAACCTTATTATCCAAGTTAAAATACCTGATAGGATTATAAACTATTTTTTATTTATCTATTTTTGCTAATTCTCTTTGACCTACATTTAGCTTAGTAGTTAAAAATGATACATTACAATTAATTCTTTTTTTTTTTAACTAAAATTTAAATAAAAAGAAAAACAAAAGAAATGTGTAATAAAAAAAATCAGCCTTTGTTTGTAATTGCCCAAAATTAAAGTCTTCTTTTTATTTATAAAATAAAAGAGATAGGTACATGAGTTTCAATATTAACAGGCCTACAAAGGTTATATATATATATATATATATATATATATATATATATATATATATGCTTGTTATCCTACAACTCCCTCAGGTTAAAAATCAGACCATCCAAATTGTCCAAGATGAAATGCAAAATTGTAAATCCTGAGTATCTGGTGTTGCTTATCCATAGAATTCATATTTTTTATGACCTAAATAATGGACCATTCCATTTTTATTATAAAGAAAGAGGAGAAAGGACATGCTACACAGAAGAAAATATAAGAAAGTAGAAGTAAAAATCAGACCATCCAAATCGTCCAAGATGAAATGCAAAATTGTAAATCCTGAGTATCTGGTGTTGCTTATCCATAGAATTCATATTTTTTATGACCTAAATAATGGACCATTCCATTTTTATATAAAGAAAGAGGAGAAAGGACATGCTACACAGAAGAAATATAAGAAAGTAGAAAGAAGAGAGAGAGGGTGATAGTGCTAATCTGTTTCAATCAAACATAATGAAAAGAAGGAAAGAAAGAAAAAAGTGAGTTAAATCAAGATTATTATTCTTTTTACATATTGTACTACTTAGCAATAGGTCTAAAGTAAACAATCAAACGTTATAATAATTATTATCATACTGTGGTATATCCACAGGTCCTGCTAGTATATATGAATTCAAGTAATCTTCCTACAGCTACAGACAAATAGTAGGGCAGACTGGGGCTCTTCAACTTTAGTATGGCAACCGGTCTAGGAGAAGGGGAAAACTGAATTTAAACCTCCACTTAAAAAAATTACCTTGTGTTCACATTTTGCTTGTACAGAAAGGTTGGGTGTATGGTATATGTATATGTGTGTGTGTGTGTGTGTGGTGTGTGTATATATAATCCAAAAATTGAGTGAATTTACTGGGCTCAATGTGTGCTCTTAATGTTTGAGTCACAGAGCAAAATTATATTAGGAAAAATAACAAAGAGATTTAGGTTGAAAACATAATAGATATTTCAGGAGACCTAGAGGAATTACCTTTCAGTCCCATCTTTTTTTTTTTTTTTTTTTTTTTTTGCATCTGAAGAAATGGGACTGAAAGGTAATTCCTAGTCTCCTGAAATAGTCTATTATGCTTTCAACCTAAGCTTCTCTGTATCTGTTTTATAGGCAGGGGAAAAAAGACTTTAAAATGAACTTTGGATTTTTTAAATTATCAAAAGTACAAGAAAGAATTGTAGCAACTAATGTAAAACAGCAACAAGGGCTCAATGTTACTTCTGTAGTGATTACATTCCTTACTCGCCACAGTTTCTATTTAATGCTAGGGGACACAAGAGATAATTACCTCTTGTGTCTGCAGTAGGCACTAGGTGGTAGCTGAGTAGTATTATAAAAGTGGAAACGCCAAAGTCAAAACTTCTTGACCCACCAGTATTGATAGAGGTAACACACACCAGCTTGCAGCTTTCCATCTACGGATAGGGGCTTTGCACACGAGAACATACTCAAATGTAAGTGTTTTTACCAGCACCTCAGACTTTACCTACTAAAAGACAGATTATCCTATTAGGACATTTCTCTTATACAAACTATGTATAAGCTTTCTTTCTATCTTCTGCCAAATTCTGTATTCTCTTTCTATTAAGTTTTGCTCAGGCAAATAAAATATTGTTATCAATTAGTTTTAATTGTTCTTATAATTCATACTATATGTAGAACATATATACCCAACCATCATTCTTCTACACTCTAAAAGCACAGATATATTCTCATACTAAAGAGCCTAACCAGGCTATGGAGTCTTAGTTGGAAGAAATTATGGGGTCACTGGAGTCAGAAAAAATATTACCGCAACTCCAGTTGAATTTTACAATTTGTATGGCCCTAGTTAGTATACAGTGTACAACTCCTATAAATAGATTATTAAAAAATCATGTTTTATATTTATTATGAATTGTGATCCCTTGATTATATAAAGAGGAGTCGGAGTCGGAGGTGCCAAAAATAGAGGAGTCAGAGTCAAAAGTTTTGTGTTATCAACTGAAAACTCCACAGACTTGGAGCTAATCATGAACAGACCAAGAGCCATTTTTAAACTTTAATTAACATTTGACAAAGACTGCATTTTATTTGCCTTATTTGACTGATTGATGAATATTTTTCCTCTTTTTCTCCATTATTTTTGATTCTGTCAATGCATCAATGAAACATTAATATGCAATTTGGCTGAAACAGACATCTGATCTTTTCAGATTTTAGCAGGTAAAATGGTGCAGAGAGGGGAAAAATAGATGCATTCATATCAATAGGAAAATTTATAGAATTATTTGGTGATTTTAGTGCTTTCTTCTTGAAATTGAACTAAAAGACAGTAACTTTATTATTATTACTAGAAATATATGACCTCCAGGTGCAAGATTAAGTTTAATTATAAGAAAATTCATGTTAAACTTTAGAAAGGTAATGAAACTGGAATAAGGATCAGATAAAAAGATTTGGAACAGAGGTGTATGATTAAAAATAGAAAACTTTGAAACTAACTCTTCCATCATTTTCCATTACTCCCGTCTTCACAGGTAAATTTTCCTAATTTAAGCTATTAGTTAAATAGGAAGTAAAAATAAATATTACAGTTATTTCTTCTTGTTAATGGAATCTTATAGATTATCCCGAGATATTTGCTCATATTCATTAAATAAAAACCAAACAATTAGAAATCAATAATATTAAGCATATATTTTTAAAATCAAATTTTAAGATCCAATATGCAAATTAGCCTTCCAATTCACACTGTAAACCGCTATTTCTTGTATATATTAAATACAATTGCATGTATATTGCTACGTAGATAGGTCAAACAGTCTTTAATTATGTAAAACAATTTATATAATTGAGTTTAAAAAAAATAAAATCATGGAGAATTGTGGTGTAATACAATTCATATCATAAGGCATGATATTAGTTATTAATAACTTCTACATACAATGATTTAATCATTAATCACACCATATATTAATCATTATAGCCAACAATTATTATTATTAATTATTAAATACCACAATTATTATCATCGTTATAAAAAAATACAAAATATCCTTATAAAAAATATTATAATCAAATTTCTATTTTAAAGTTTATAATAGTTAAGCCAACATCTATGAGTATCCATATAATAAATAGTAGAAGTAGGAAAAGTTAACTAATATTGTTAGTTTCAATATATTTACTCCATCACTAACCAAAAATAGTAAATGTAATAAAGTTAAAAAAAAATCATTGGTTATTCCTCAAATTAAAAGTACTATTATCCGCAGTTATTAACAAATCACTTCTTCAAAATCTTCCTCTTCATTTTAATAATTTAATAATTATATCCAATTTATTAAATATTGCTATAACCACTACAAAATTAAATTAATTAATCAATCAAAACATATAAAAGCAGACATTTATGATATTCCTCAAATTAAATTATCATAAAAATCGTATTTAAATTCCATTCTTTTAAATTTATCCTAAGGAAATCAAATATATCTGTGAATATCCATAATGGATATCATTTAGAAATTAGAATTGAAATAGTAACTTATTCATAACTCAAAAAGTTATTTACGGATTTATAATAAATTATTTAATCTTAAAAATCGTATTAATTATATAATTTAATGGCCAAAATATACAGTTTTAAATAACATGACTTATGTAAAATATTAAGTATCAAACAACAAAATTAAAAATCGAATAATGAAAAATTAAATAAAGTCCTAATAATATTAACAACTAAAAAAAATATATATGGAAATAAAGATTTATTCTATTATCATAATTCAAAATTAGGTTTGAAAAAATGTATATTAATCGTAATAAAATTATCAGCTTCATCCCCATGCCATATCTAGAATATATAAATTTTATTAATATTAATTTTATTATTTTAACTTATAATCATAAAAACTATATTAATTTTAAATAACACAACACACACACCACACACAACCTTGAGTTTTTCACTTCGCTGTCGTTTATCGCTACAGAAAAATTTACACCACTCACACACACAACCACATACCTAAAAAAAAAAAATGCACAATTTCCTTCAATACAACACTAACAGCGTACATACTCACACCTTATAAAATAAATATTTGATGCTCATATTTCAAACCGTCTCCTTTTTTCAAACTTCAGAAATTTTTTAACACAGAACTGAATAACAAGGATTACCACTCACTTTTTCATTATTCTGTGATAAATAAATTCTATCTTATGCCCTTGAAGAGTTGATCTAATTAATAGATCGAAACACTGCAGCGTCGGCCAATTAAACTCACCACTTAACCCATTTAAACCGTGTTTTTCATTTTTTCTGATATTATTACATACCGTCGATTTACTTCCTCTTTCACACACAACACACACACACACACACACCACACATATTATAATTATGATATATATATTATATATATATATAAATAAATAGACACACACACACATATTCTCTACTTGGACTAACACCGCGGTACCATCACCATTCTGACACTCCCATCTAGAAGAAGGAAAATTCTCAAAATGGTGAAACAGGGTCGGTCAGTTGGGGGGTGTTAGTGGAATTTTCTTCTCTCTAGATGGAGTTCGAATGGTGATGGACGCAGGTGTTAGTCCAGTAAGAGAAATGTGTGTGTGTGTCTATTATTTATATATTATTATATATATATATATATATATATATATAGTGTGTGTGTGTGTGGTGTTGTGGTGTGTGAAGAGAGAGAGATAAATCCGAGCGGATGTAAATATATCAAGAAAAGAGAAAAAACACAGTTTAAATGGGTTAAGTGGTGAGTTTATTGGCCGACGCTGCAGTTTTGATTCTATTAATATAGTATCATCTGCAGGGCATAAGATAAGAAATATTTACACAGAAATAATTGTGAAAAGTGAGTGGTATATCCTGTTTTCAGTCTGTTTTAAAAATCTGAAGTTTTAAAAAAGGAGACGGTTTTTGAAATATGACATCAAATATTCTATTTTAAACGGACTGTGATATGTAAGCGCTGTTAGTGGTGTATGAAGGAAATATTGTGCATTTTTTTTTTTAGGTATGTGTTGTGTGTTGTGAGTGTGTAAATTTTTCTGGTAGCGATAAACGACAAGCGAAGTGAAAATCAGGTTGTGTGGTGTGTGGTGATGTGTTATTAATAATATAGTTTTTATAGGATTATTAATTAAAATATAAAATTAATATTATAAAATTAATATTCTAGATATGGCATGGGGATGAAAGCTGATAATTTATTAGATTAATAATACATTTTCCAATAATTTTGAATTATGATAATAGAATTAAAATCTTGTATCCATATATATTTTTTTAAGTTTGTTTAATATTATTAGGACTTTATTTTAAATTTTCATTATTGATTTTTTAATTTGTTGTTGATACTTATATTTTACATAAGTCATGGTGTATTTAAATGTATATTTTGGCCCAATTAATATAATATTAATTAATACGATTTTTAAGATTTAAATATTTATTATAATCCGTAAATAACTTTTGAGTATGAATAAGTTACTATTTCAGTCTATTTCTAAATGATAGTTCCATTTGGATATTCACAGATATATTTGATTTCCTTAGGATAAAATTTAAAAGGAATGGGAATTTAAATACGATTGTTATGATAATTTAATTGGAGGGAAATATAATATGTCTGCTTTTATATTGTTTTGATTGATAATTTAATTTTTTTATGTTATAGCAATATTAATAAAATTGATATTAATATAAATTATTAAAATGAAGAGGAGAATTTGAGAAAGTGTTGTTAAAACTGCGATAATAGTTACTTTAATTTTGAGAATAACCAATGAATTTTATTTGTAACTTTATTACATTTAACTATTTTTATGGTTATGATGAAGTAAATAGTATTGGAAACTAACAATATTAGTTAACTTTTCCTACTTCCTACATTTATATATGGATACTCATAGATGTTGGCTTAACTTATTATTAAACTTTAAAATAAGAAATTGATTATAATATTTTAAAGGATATTTGTATTTTTTATAACGAGATAATAATGTGGTATTTAATAATTAATAATATAATTGTGGCTATAATGTTAATATTAGTGTTGATTTAATGATTAATATTCATTGTATGTAATGAAGTTATTATTAACTTAATATCTATGCCTTTAGATATGTTGTTGATTTACACCACATTCCCATGATTTATTTTATTTAACCTCCAATTATGATAAAATTGTTTTAACATAATTAAGATGTGACATATCTACGTACAAATAACATGCAATTGTATTATATATACAATAAAATACGGTTACAGTGTGAATTGGAAGGCTAAATTGCATATTGATCTTAAAAGATTGATTTAATAAATATTATGCTTAATATTATGATTTCTAAAATTGTTTGGGTTTATATTATGAATATGAGCAAATATCCGGGATAAATCTTAAAGAATTCCATAACAAAAGAAATAACTGTAATATTATTCTATACTTCCTATTTTAACTAAATAGTTAATTAGGAAAATTTACCGATGAAAGACGGGGTAATGGAAAATGATGGAAGAGTTAGTTTCAAAAGTTGTTTATTTATCAGATCATACCCCCTCTGTTCCAAGATCTTTTATCTGAATTCTTATTCAGTTTCATAGCCTTTCTAATTTACATGATATTTTATTATATTAAAACTTTAAATACTTGCACCTGGAGTGGCATATATATTGCTAGTAATAATAATAAAAGTTACTGTCTTCTTAGTCATTCAAGAGAAAAGCACTAAATCACCAAATAACTTCCTCATAAATTTTTCCATGATATGAATGCATCTTAATTTTTCCCCCTCTGACCCATTTTACCTGCTAAAAATCTGAAAGATCAATGTCTGTTTGCGAGCCAAAATTGCATATTTAATGTTCATTGATGCATGGACAAGAATTAAAAAAATAATGGAAGAAAACAGAGGAAAATATTCGATCAAATCAAATAAAGGCAAATAAATGCAGTCTGTCAAATGTTAATAAAGTTAAGAAAAATGGCGTCTTGGTTGTTCATGATAAGTTAGCCCAAGTCTGTGGAGTCAGGTTGAAACACAAAACTTTTGACTCTGACTCCCTCTTTTTTGGCAAACCTCCGACTCCGACTCCTCTTTATATAATCAAGGGATACAATTCATAATAAATATAAAAACATGATTTTTAATATCTATTATAAGGAGTGTACACTGATAAACTAAACTAGGGGGCCTACAAATTGTAAATTTCAATGGAGTTGATATATTTTTCTGACTCAGTGACCCCATAATTTCTTCCAACTATGACTCCATAGCCCTGTTAGCTCTTTTAGATATGAAATATTATCTATGTGCTTTTAGAGGTTAGGAAGAATGATGGTTGGGTATATAGTATCTACATATAGTATGAAGATAGAGAACAATTTAACAACTAATGATAACCAATTATTTTTATTTGCCTGAGCAAACTTAATAGAAGAGAAGTACAAGACATTGCAGAAGATAGAAAGAAAAGCTTATACATAGTTGTATAAGAGAAATCCTAATAGGATAAATTGTCTTTAGTAGTAAAGTTCTTGAGGTTGCTGTAAAAACACTTACATGTTGAGATTTCTCGTGATGCAAAAGCCCCCTATCCGTAGAATGGAAGCCTGCAACTGGTGTGTGTTATCCTCTTATCATACTGGTGGGTCTTAGAAGTGTTTTGACTTTTGGCGACTTTCCAACTTTTTATAATACTACGCACTACACCACCTAGGTGCTATGGCAGACACAAGAGGTAATTTATCTCTTGTGTCCCTAGCATTAAAATAGAACTGTGGCGAGTAAGGAATGTAATACTACAGAAGTAACATGAGCCCTTGTTGCTGTTTACATTAGTTGCTACAATTCTTTCTTGTACTTTTGATAATTAAAAAAATCCAAAGTTTATTGTAAAGGTCCTTTTTTCCTCTGCCTAATAAAACAGATACAGAGAAGCTTTAGGTTGAAAGCATAATAGACTATTTCGGAGACCTAGAGGAATTACCTTTCAGTCCCCATTTCAGAATGCAAAAAAAAAAAAAAAAAAAAAAAAAAAAGATTGGGGACTGAAAGGTATTCCTCTAGGTCTCCTGAAATAGTTATTATGTTTTCAACCTAAATTTCTTCTTTGTTATTTTTTCCTATATAATTTTAGCTCGTGCTCAAACATTTAAGAGCACACATTGAGCCCAGTTAAATTCACTCAATTTTTGATTATAGTAACAACACACACACACACACCACACACACAAGATACATTTTATAATTACACCCAACCTTTCTGTACAAGCAAAATGTGACCACAAGTAATTTTTTTTAATGTGGAGGATTTAAATTCGTTTTCCTTCTCCTAGGACGGTTGCCATACAAGTTGAAGAGCCCAGTCTGCCCTACTATTTGTCTGTAGCTGTAGGAAGATTACTTGAATTCATATATACTAGCAGACCTGTGGATATACCACAGTATGATAATCTAATATATATTTAACGTTTGATTTGTTTACTTTAGACCTATGCATAAGTAGTACAATATGTTAAAAAAGAATAATAATTCTATTTAACTCACTTTTTTTCTTTTCTTTCTTTTTTCATTATGTTGATTGAAACAGAGTTAGCACTATCACCCTCTCTCTCTTTTCTCTAACTTTCTTATATTTCTTCTGTTGTTTAGCATGTCCTTTCTCCTCTTTCTTTATAATAAAAAGGGATGGTCCATTATTTAGGTCATAAAAAATGATTGATTCTATGGATAAGCAAACAGCCAGATACTCAGCGATTTACAATTTTGCATTCACTTGGCACGATGGGATGGTCTGATTTTTACTTCTACTTTCTTATTTTCTTTGTGTAGCATGTCCTTCTCCTCTTTCTTTATAATAAAATGGAATGGTCCATTATTAGGTCATAAAAAATAATAATTCTATGATAAGCAACACCAGATACTCAGGATTTACAATTTTGCATTTCATCTTGGACAATTTGGGATGGTCTGATTTTTAACCTGAGGAGTTGTAGGATAACAAGAATATATATAGTATATATATTAAATTTGATATATATATATAATATAACCTTTGTAGGCCTGTTAATATTGACAATCATGTACCTATCTCTTTTATTTTTATATAAAAAAAAGAGAATTTAATTTTGGGCAATTTACAAACAAAGGCTGATTTTTTTTACACAGTTCTTTCTGTTTTCTTTTTATTTAAATTGTTACGTTAAAAAAAAAAAAGATTAATTGTAATGTATCATTTTTAACGACCTAAGCTAAATGTTAGGTCAAAGAGAATTAGCAAAAATAGATAAATAAAAAAAAGTTTATAATCTTATCAGGTATTTATAACTTGGATAATAAGGTTGATTATTAAACAGATGTCTTATCCTTGGTATCTATCATCAGTAACTTTTTAGAGAGAGAAAAATATCACCACCTGCCTTTGAATATTTTTTTTATTTCAACTAGACTTTAATTGAACATCGTAGTAAATAAATGCTAATTAAGATTAAATAATGATATTTCATTATCATTAAGAATATACTTAAATAACTAAAGTATGTGATTTTAGTGTGATGTAGTTTCAATTAAATAATGATCATTTAATAATCATTGGGAATATAACTAAAAAACTAAAGATTGTGATGTTAGTGGTGATTGTAGTTTCCAATTAAATAACTGATCATTTATAATCGTTGAGATATAACTTAAATTAACTAAAGGAATTGTGATAGTTAGTGGTGAGTAGTTTCAATTAAATGATGATGATTTAAATAACATTGAAATATAACTAAATAACTAGGGAATTGTGATGTCAGTAAGTTGTGTAGTTTTCAATTTAAATAATGATCATTATATAATCATTGAGGAATTTTTCAAAAAGATTCTTTTTTTTATATAAACCGTGTTTTAACCCTTTTCATATGTTAATGATGAAATCTTGAATGGTGGCAATTTTTTGTTGGTCATACCTATTTTGCATAACTACATACCATTACTAATTTGATTTTGCTTTCTTCTTTTTTCTTTCTTTCTTTTTTATTTGACTCCTACTCAATAAAGATTTATAGATAAATTATTATCAGATGTTTAATCCTAATTCCTTCCTGATGTGTGAAATTTAATATTGCATCAGTAATTTCTTTAGAATTTGTGAGTGGGCTAAAATCTTAAGTTTTGGTTTTATCCTGAAAATTTCAAGTTGATAATTGATTTCGTTTACATTGTTTTTATTTCTACCTCATGATTCTGGAATGTTATCATTAATCCAATTAGGATGTGAACATCGTTTACCGTACTTGTAGTTGTTAGGAAGAAATGAAAATGAAATCCGACACATGTGGAAAATAAGTTGTGAAGAGGTTTATTAGATATTTGAACATTATTTGTCAATGTGTTAAATGTTTTCGATTATTGAATATATCTAAATCTATCAGCGACATTCAAAAAGTTCACCTAGTGATGTTCTATTATTTATGAATAAATGATACAAGAAAAAAAGGAAACTTTTGAAGAAAATTTATACATTTGAAATTGGATTATGATAATATTTTAAAAAATAGTGTTCCTATTTGAAAAAAAAATGGTATATTGTGTATACTATATAATATATATATATTATATTATACACACACACACAATTTAAATAACTCAAAATACTGCCCTGTCGGCTGGGGCATTAGAATGCACCTCTGCAGAGGGGAAAGACTCCCCCAATGGGGCCACCTGTTGGCCGTGTGTGGCGACCCATGATGCTTAAAGATAGAACCTAGGTGGATGAGCAGTCCATGACATGCAATATTCCACTTTGGCCCTCTTGGCTAGACGGGTTGGAGAGAGCCCCCTCTGATCAATCCGGCTGGTCACGTCTAGCCCTGCACCTATATGATTTTCCCAATCCTATTGGCTTATGGCAGCCCCAACCCTTTTTTATCATATGGGTGCTAGAAGGCGGTGGCTGAGAGTCTACTTGTCCTGGGAATGATGTTAAAGCCTATCTGATGGTGAGGTTCCAGTTTTGGAGTTGGGGAATGTGGAGCACCCCTTCATCACCATTGCTCTCTGGTCCACTCTGACCTGTTAGAAAAATGTGTTTATAAAAACATTGAGTATCCATTAACAATGACTTTATTTCAAACTTTATCGGCATTAATGACCCACTGAGGTTGATATGCCGTAAAACAAACCTAACTCAAAATATATTTTGATTATGGATATTAATGATAGATATTTCATATGGTAAATAACAATCTAGATTACTTGATAAAAAAAGAAAAGTCAGCGTTGGACTATTTTTGGTATCATCTGAAGGATGGGAGTCTATCTCCTTTTCACTAGATCAGGGGGATTGTTTTTGCTGGGGTGGAGCATCACAACCTACCATCAGCTTCCCACTTTACCACACAGTTCAGATTATCCAAAACTATGCTACTCATGTGCTGAGTTAACGAGGATTTGTATCAAAACCGAAACCTTACGATTCCTCCTGCTTTTTCAGTGTTTCTTGGCAAACTCTGGAGCCTTCATGAACTTCATTAACCCTTTCTATTGGGATAGATTGGTCATACTGAACCCTTTCTATTGGGGATAGATTGGTCATACCGACCCTTTCTATTGGATAGATTGGTCATACCGAACCCTTTCTATTGGGATAGATTGGTCATACTGAACCCTTTCTATGGGATAGATTGGTCATGGTTAACAATCTATCTCAATGGATTAAATAAAGAGTTTGGTTTGAAGTTCTATAAAGGCTCCCAATTTCACAAGTAGGTTTCCGAATTTTACAAAGAAACACCTGAAGAATCTTGAGGCACATTGAATAAAACATTGTATATATAACAATTAATGATGAGGAAACAATTTGAAAAGTATAAATTATACAAATGTACTGTTTTTCTTTTTTTTTTTTTTTTTTTTTTTTTTGTGAAATTCAAATCATTGTTGTTACAATTCTAATCTAACAATTTTTATAAGTCTTCAAGCAGACAGGAATACTTTTTTCTTTTTTCATTTTTTCTTTTTTTATTTTTTCTTTTTCAAAAATATTTTCAAACTTTTTTCAACTGATAAGAGCTTTTCTTGCCAAATCTCTTTTACTTGTCTTTCTCTTTTATTGGTTATGTACTGAAGGTATTAGTATTTTGTTTGCCTTTTGAGTATTGAACAGTTGGAATCGGCTTATAGATGTATGGATGCCAGATCAAATACATAAATTCATGTTTAATATCTCTAATTCATAAAATGTTAAGAAGCATAAAACTAATATATTTCTTGATACTATTTCTCTGAGTTTTGAGACGAGGCTGATAATTTGGATATTGGATTGTTGTCCTCATCTTTATTGTTATATACACAACAGTTTTCGCCAATGTGCCCTCTGGTCTTCTTCAGGTGTTTTCTTGTTGAACTCAATAAGGAGGGTCCCGGGTCAACAAGAAACACCTGAAGAAGGAGGGCACATCGCTGAACGTGTATATAAAACTAAAGATGAGGACAATAGTCTGAATATCCAAATAATCCATATTTCTTGGACATTTGAATGGAACTTAACTGTACTCATGACACGAGTTGAAAATGATTGCTATTTGATAGATTAGATATTTTAGATGTCCCTTAATTTTTAAAATTTCTCATCTACCTAATTCAGTTCTATGTTGAGGCAATTGAGGGGCCCCTAATCAAAAGTGCCCAGGGTCACATCCAGGTTTGTGTGGGTCGCCAATTCCATTTCCAAAGATAAGTTAATACCAACATGCCTCCAATCTATTTGTAAATATTATTTATACAGGAGAACATACAGTTTTAGAATTTAGATAAAGTGCCTTTAACTGTATATAACGGAGATGCTCATGGTGTAATGTTTATCACCATAAGAAATGGATTTGGCAACCAGAAATTCAAATCCTGGATAAGGCTGTTTGCATTTCACATAGTGCTAATATCCTTGGTGTTAGGTCCAGACTTAATGAAATCTAGAGTTATTCCCCTTGATCAGTAGGGACTGATAGAAACCTGGATTTAGGTTTTTCGCTATGACACTTTAGATTTGGATTTGTGCAGACAGGACGCACGTGTACATGGTTGAGCTAATTAAGTCACTTTTAGGTAGAGTTAAATAAAGCTTTGTTAATTTCCAACAATCTGGTCTTCCATTTTCATTCAGTGCTCCATATTTTATTTGTATGTTAAAAAAACATAACACTTGGGGGAAGTATGAATCCAACTGTCAGCTTTAGATGAATAGTAGAGTAGGACTGGATTCTTTAACCTTGTTTAGGCAACCAGTCTAAAAGAAGAAAACTATTAAACCTTACTTAAGAAATTGACCTTGTTTGCATCTTACTTGTGGCAGAGGGTTGGGTAAATACATACAACTGTTATATGGTTCTTTACTCTATAAAGTTTACTTGACGTGATATTCAGTAACTGCTTATTCTTCATAGCTTAGTAGTTGTGGTTCAAAATGGTTCAATGATTATTTACAGTTATTTTAAGTTGTTATCAATGCCATCCTGAAATAATTACAACTGTAATATTAGCATGGTGGTGGTAGTAGAAGTAATAATAGTGTAGTAGTAGTAGTAGTAGTTGTATTTATTTTTTATTATTGAAGATTTGAAGAAAAAAAAGTATACTGATTTAGCAAGTCCAAATTTAAGCGCTAAATCATAGCTTTAATCTGGGACACAAGTGATATTTGTGTTTTTTTCTTGAGGTCATGGGACGTTGGTGTTGAAAGCAAAATAGGAGATATTAAATAAAAATAAAATTAGCAGAGTGGCCTATTGTCTATATCAGCCAACAGTGAGGGAGGCTATCTCATTTTTGCTAGCGCTAGATCAGGAGATTGGTTTGCTGAGGTGGAGTGCCACACCTACCGTCAGCTCCCAGATGTTTTACTGGTCATATCAGTTTACCCCAAGCTGTGCTACTCATGCGCTGAGTTGGCAAGGACAGTATTGACCGGAACCGTCTAATGTGTGTAGGCAGAATGCTCTACTGACGGAGCCTAAACCATTCTGTTTACATTTTTTATCTTTTTTACTTTGTTTTTCCCCCCCCCTTTTTTTTTGTTGTTTAACACATTTTTCCTTCACTCTTTCATCTTGTTGATGTTTTTTGACTAATAAATATCATTCTTCCCCCGCATCTTCAACATCCACAAACTTCACAATTTTGATGGTACTCTTGGGAAAAATTTTTTGTTCAATCGATTTGAGAATACACACATACACACATGCATATATATATAAATATATATAATTATATATATATATATATATATGGAGAATATGTGCTTAATTGAAGTCAGACCTAATTTTTTTGAAAGTTAATCATTAATGATTAATTAGGCGGGGATTTAACTACTTAAAATGTAAGGCGTCTATGACCGGACGAAAACATTTTATGAAGAAACAGGGAGTGTCCTAAAAAGGGTATGACATTTAGTGCATCTAATGGTGAAGTTCGAATTCTGGATCTCTCGAAAGTGTGGAATACTCCTTCTTGCTATTTGATCAGAGTTGTAGTACTGTTAGGAATCCATCTATGGGTTGAATAGACTAAAAAGTGAATTTTCATTAGAACGAAAATTATTTGTTTATTGGATTTTAATGTTAAACAAGCTAACAGCTTTTGTATTAGTTTATTTTAGGAATAGTCTCTTTTTTGATGTTTAGATTTTTTAAATATAATAGCACCCATTGTGTGTTAAGGGTTTGCAAGTTAGACTCACATTATACTGAATAGCAATTTATTACTCGCTAGATGCCCTTTGCTTTCAACCTCGTACCATATCCTACCTGTGACAAACAGGTGGTAAAGAAAATGAGGTCCATCATTGTGTAATGGTTAGCAATGTAATCTCTTAATGTATTACTACTGAATAGTGAGTTCAATCCTTGCGGATGTCACATACTTACGGAATTGTCTAATAATATTGACATTTTTTTGTCAGAATTTAGAATTCGTTTTTTTTGTTTTTTTTTTGTTTTTTTTTACTAAAAAAAGTCCCGTATAGAAACTTAAAAATCTTCTGATATAATTATTCAGACTCTTATCTTTAAGAAAAAATCGTTTTTGTCTGTTCATTTTTTTTTTTTCAGATTTTATAAAATAAATAGTGGGAGCTAGTTAAAATATTTCCCTAATATATTTTAAGAAAAAAAACCTATTTCAAACATTTTTCATCAACAGATGAATAATTACCGAAAATTCATGAAAATTATATTAGTTGATTTTCAGAGATTTTTTTAAAAAAGCTGGTAGTCATAACTTGTTTTTGGCTACTGTAAATTTCAATTGATTAACGATGCAAAAAGGTAAATATGTTTTCGTCATAATTTTTCATTATTTCCGTGTGCTGAATTAAAAAAAGAAATCATCAGGAATGTTTTAATGTTCTTCTTGCTTGTTGGTATATATCGGCTACTTTAGCTGATATAGGCAGCAGGCAAGCACCTGCTGATACAACAGTAGCAGAAAGCAGCTATACGATGCTTTCCAAAAATTGTTTGATTTTTGTCTAATTAATTATTATATCCTTAATTAGAAAAATCATAACCAAATTTGATGTGTTTCTTAGTTAGAGGGATAAAGGTGTATGCAAGATTTCGAATCTGTGACATCTCCTTTTGGCTTTATAAATCAACATGTACATACCAAACTTTCTTTTATATAATTAATATAATAATATCTCTAAATAGATATTATTTATTACAAATATTACAGACGCTGCCGCTGTCAATAACAACAAAGACAAAGGATCTGTTGAACAGGAGCGACATTCATTTGAAAAAGGGAATCTAAACGATCCCGAAAATTATGATAAATAATAATAAAAAATAAGTGAATACAGTATCCATAACATTCAAGTTCCTTCATTTATTTTAAATGCTTCATATAAACGCCCAACTTCAACATAAAAAAAACATTAAATATATATATATATATATATATATATATTCCAGGTCTAACCGGAGTCCCATTATGGGTTAATAGAAATTTGTATATAAAATAAAAATGTTGTTTAAAAAATTTTCTTCCAAACTATCGCTACAAATCTTTCAAAATTTTGCCGGTATTAAAGGACCCACCAAGGTTGATAGGCCGTAAAGAAAATATCCTGAAAGAAATAAGATTATTGAACTTTACCTATAAACTCATCCCTTAAAGTGATTCCAATCCACTAGCAATAAACAACTGCAAGCAACCTATTGTCAAAATCAAGAAAAAAACTTGAAATACACATAACAATTAAATTTGACCATCCCTCACAACTTAGGCTTAGCATAAAATAACCCTGGATGGGTGACATGCTGTTAAAATCAATCAATCAATCTGACCTACCTTTTTTTTTGTTTTTGTTTTTGTTTTTTAGGGCTATAGAATAGGTGCTACTTGGGGTGGTAGAGTCGCCTGAAACTAAGCTAGATAATTATTTCTTCCACCAGCAACAATCTAAGCTTGTATGAACAATCTATTCACAACAATACAATTTACATCCAGAGATGCTGATAGGTACACGTCCTGCGTCCCTAATGCACAAAATATAAAAGGATGCAGCAAAATCGTAATCCATGCTTCCCAGTGTTTTTCTTTTTTCTTCCCTCACCATTTCAAGCTAAAACTGTAAATACATTTCAATAGTTTCTTAGAAATGAATTACACAGGATAGGTTACAAGGTAGGAGTTAGACGGCTTTAGTGGGACCCATCAAATTTCCTGAGGACTCATTCAAAGCAAAATATATGCATCCCAGGAGCACTAAATCAAAAAGCTATCAGTATCTCTGAACATCTATATATCGGTACTCGTCTTCCTTAATTATATGACCGTTATCATCTTGCAACACCTCTGGTTAAAAATGAGACCATCCAATCATCCAAGATGAAATACAAAAATGTAAATTCTGATTATCTGGTTGTGCTTATTCACCAAATTCTTATTTGTTATTATATTATTATTATTATTATGAGTGTCGTCACTTCAGCTAAATAATGGACCATTCCATTTTATTTATAAGAAAGAAAGGGAAGAAAAAGGACATTTACACAGAAAAAATATGATAAGAAATGAAGACAGACAATAGGGGAAAGATAGGAGGGGGTGAGCATGCAAAAGCGATAACGTAATCTGTTCAATTGAACATAATGAAAAGATGCAAGAAAGAAAAGAAAGAAAAAAAGAGGGAGAGTTAAATCAACATTATTACATATTGAACTATTAGCAATAGCTCTTAAGTAAACATAATCGAACGTTGTAATAATTAGATTATCATACTGTGGTATATCTACAGTCCTGCTAGTCAAGCAATAATTCTATTGTCATAACTTGATTAAAAATTCTTAATAGTAAACTTGTGTGTTTCTAAGTATCTTGATTACTATCACCTGACACTTGGGGTAAAATGAGGTTGCTGAGGTTGAAATGTATTTTGTAGCAGATAGTAGAGCCAGAACAGCTAATAATAAAAAAAAAGAAAAGAAAGAAAAAAATAGTATTTTATCTGTGGTGAATGACAGACTCTTATTAGTACAACAATATTATAGAGAAAACAGGAGCTGCAGCTGCATTCTGACTCAGTTTTAAAGTCTCATCACTGTTTATCTAAATTCTTAATTGATGCACAATGAGATCATCTAGAAAAGTGGTTCCCAACCTTTCTTTAACTATGGACCCCTTTGATTCCTATTTTACTATGGTAGACACCTCACTATCTATTCAATGTTTAAAAAGTCCTATTGTATTATAAATTAAATTTTTTTGTTTTTTATTCCTCATGTTCAACCTGACTTTAAAAAAAAATGGTGTCCGTAAAACAGCATCTAATGGTGAAGTTTCCAATTTTGGAGCTCTGGGGGCGATGGAGTATCACCTACTCCAGGTCCACTTTGACCCAGAGTGTGGAGTACTGTTAGGGTACCATCTATGAGTTAAATAGAAAAAATGAGTTAAAAAAAATTAAGCTTGAAAATAAAATTGAATACCCAACAAGAATGAATAAAGCAAAATGTCTTCAGCATGAAATAACCCAACAAGGGTTGACATATGTAAAATACAACTAACCAACAATAAAAATGGTATCTTGTGTGGGGCATATGGCCCCCGGTTGAAGACTACTGATCTAAATATCTGATTGTTAAGAACACCAATGAATTTAATCATGATTTCATTGCTTGAATTCTTCAAAACAAGCAGCAAAGTTTTGATTTTTAATTTTCAGAGATACAAATACTCATTGCTTTATTTTGGTGTCATTACTGTGATGATGAAAAAATTTTTTTCCTTTTTTTTAAAACTGAATATTGATAAACTGCTATATGCTGAGTATATTGGTTAACCGCTCTATGCTGAGTATATGGTTAACCGCTCTATGCCATATTGGTTACCGCTTATGGAGTATATTGTTAACCGCTCTATGCCGAGTATATTGGTTAACCGCTCTATGCGAGTATATTGGTTAACCGCTCTATGCGAGTACAATGGTACCCTCCAGCCGAGTATATTGGTAAACGCTCTATGCCGAGTATATGGTTAACCGCTCCATGCGAGTATATTGGTTAACCGCTCATGCCGAGTATATTGGTTAACCGCTCCATGCCGAGTATATTGTTAACGTCGTTATTGCTCAGTATATTGGTCAAACTCCACCTTAGTTTTTAAGACTTTTCTTTTAATTTGCTGAGGTAAAGTTTAGTTTTAGCTCAAATCCAGAAGTATGAATGTACCTAGTGAGATCAAACTCACCAACAATGCTCAGTTAGTCTTATTTGATTACTTTTACTCACAGGAAGTACCTTCTAGATTTTTTTTTGTTTTATTTAAATGTCAGCCTATATTGTATCTTTGGTTTTTCGTACTTTTCTTATTTGTTTTGTTTTAAATCTTCATCCTATTGATGTTTTAACTTTTTCTATTTATCTAGAAAATGGTATAATTGAAACAGAAAGAATTCGCGACACAATGAAAAAAATGTTGGACGAGGACATTTTTCAAAGCGAACCCAATTGCTGATTCCCCACAGACTATTGGCTATGCAGTCACAAATTAGTGCTCCACACATGTGAGTTTGTTTTGTAGTCAAACTTTGACACCGCAGAATTAGTTTAAAAATTTACGCAACATTAGCCTTTTTATAATAAATATATTCTATTATTATACTAAAGCTGAATGAATAAATTTTTGTTCCTAAAGGCTTTTTTACTGTTTGGTTTAATGACACAAAAAGTTATTACTAAAAATATTACTTGGTTTTAGGATTGAGTTATGTTTGAAAAATGTCCATTTAATTGGTTCTAATTAGTCATAATTTGCAATTATCAAAAACTGATTCATCTCTTACTTCACATTCTGCCTGTCACTTTCCCCTCTCTATGTATATCTTGATTACCTCCTCATTATATATGTTAGTTTCTCAGAGAGATGGGAGTTTATATCAGGATCTTGCAGGTTATTTCTAGTGAATTTGATCCTATATCCATGCTCTCTTATCAAGGCCCGTCCTGTTGGCTAGGGCTGTAAATACACCAACTGCACCTCTGCAGAGGGGTGAAATCCCTCCAATGGGGCACCTGTTGGTAATGGGGGTAACCCATGATGCTTAATCTTATCAAGGCTCTAGACCAGACTAGCTGAGGTTTAATAACATCTACTTTAGTAACATCTTGAAGAATTTTAAACTGAAAAACAAACAAAAATATTTTTCATAAAACATTTTTGTTAGACAAGTTATAACCTGTTTGTCTTCTTATTTACTAAGTATACTATTTTTTTCTTTATAAATGTATATGCTTCAAATCTTTTTATCTACCCATTCTATTATTCCTTTGAGACTATAAGCCTGATATCTATGACTGAGCATTATTTACTACATTTCCCATAAGTTTTGGATTTAGAAAAAGATCAAGTAAGATCAATACAATAACAATTCAATGAAAGTATCAATTATTGATCAGTGAGAGGTATTTCCTTTAAATGCTTGGTTGGTTGGTTGGTTGGTTGGTTTATGGCATGTTAACATTTATTGAGTTTTTATGCCAAAGTGTTTATAGACAATATCTTCCATTCACTTTACAGAGACAAAAGACTTTTGTTACAACATCATCTTTTAATACAGTATTACTACCTCGTCTCATATCAAACAGATTATTTGCGAGTAAACTGATGATGAACTGATAACAATAGTCTTTGTGATGAAATATCTGGTTATGACCTTACATACAGTACATTCTTATATATATCGTAAACAGTATTCCTATTGTTTCAAGATGCGAAACGTTGCGTATGGGAGTGCAAGTGTTTTAAAAGAAAATTATGAAGATCGATTCAGATAGAAAGAACAGCCATGAGAGATTACCAAACTCAGAATGAAAGGTTAACATTATTCAATACAATAAGTAACAAAAAAGAGAGAAGAAAGATGGAAACACTAACATTCACAACTCCTTCAAGTCAAGTAGACCTGGAAGTAATAACAATGAATGAGTGAATTTCCACACCCCAAAACTCCTGAGCCTCCACAGCAAATGCAGGGGGGGGGTTCTTTTTTTTTTTTCTTTTTTTTTTTTTTAAGGTCTAGTCCTATGTAAGAGGATGCAGTTAGTATATTTAAGTTCCTGTAGGGCTACCCAAGGTGGACAGGTCTGGTTCCAATGGTATTAGGCTACAACCCGGCCAAAGGGTTCTGGTGAAAATTCCAAGAGGCATCTGCACCAGAATGGGTGGTATTTTTGGTCCTCTGTGTCCGTGTGTCTGCTGGATGATCTGTGGCAAACAAGAGTTATCTACATGCAGGCTTATTTTTTGGGGGGGGGTCACTTGGACTTCATATTCCCATAACACTGGATCTTTAAAACTATAACATCCTGTTGAAAATTTTCTAAGTCACGAGCCCAATTCTATAACCATTTATTTAAAAATGGGTAAAAATTGCCTTGATAAAAGTTACATGTTATTTCCCTTAAATTAAAAGACTGCTAAATATGTTCAATATTATATTTAAACAAAGGCTATAATATCGGGTAGATTAGGAAAATGAATATGACTTCCAGTCGGGGGGAATGAGTGGTACAGGACGTAAGAAGTTAAATGGATGCAGCGGCTCAGCCCACTCTGGGTGAATGCTGTCACAACAACAACAATATAATAAAATGGAAGGGTCCAGAAATTCCCTTCTAATTTTGCCTCCACTTATCTTCCTAGCTATTATGAGCACTCTGACTTCACATCAGGGAATTTTTTTATTGTCACTAATTTTTATTGTTTTCATATGTATTTAAAAGTGCTATGGTCTCATATATTGACAGTGCCCCTATGCTTGTATCCTAGGTGACTGTCCATGTTTATGGTATCTCTCTCTTTTTTCCCATTCTCCCGTCTCTCACAGGTAAATTTTCCTAATTTAAGTATTAGTTAAAATAGGAAGTAAAAGAATAATAATTACAGTTATTTTCTTCTTGTTAATGGAATCTTAAATTTATCCCGAAGATATTTGCTCATATTCATTAATAAAAACCAAACAATTAGAAATCAATAATATTAAGCATTATATTTATTAAAATCAAATTTTAAGATCCAATATGCAAATTAGCCTTCAATTCACACTGTAAACCGCTATTTTCTTGTATATATAAATACAATTGCATGTTATTTGCTACGTAGGATAGGGTCAACAGTCTTAATTATGTAAAACAATTTATAATAATTGAGTTTAAAAAAAATAAAAATGCATGGAGAATTGGTGTAAATTACAATTCATATTCGAAAGGCATGATATTAGTTATTAATAACTTCTACATACAATGTATTAATCATTAATTCACCACCATATATTAATCATTATAGCCAACAATTATTATTATTAATTTAAATACCACAATTATTATCATCGTTATATAAAAAAATACAAAATATCCTTATAAAAAATATTATAATCAAATTTCTATTTAAAGTTTATATAAGTTAAGCCAACATCTATGAGTATCCATATAATAAATAGTAGAAGTAGGAAAAGTTAACTAATATTGTTAGGTTCAATACTATTTACTCCATCACTAACCTTAAAAATAGTTAAATGTAATAAAGTTAAAAAAAAATCATTGGTTATTCTCAAAATTAAAATACTAATTATCCGCAGTTATTAACAAATCACTTATCTCAAAATTCTTCCTTTCATTTTAAATAATTTATAATTATATCCAATTTATTAAATATTGCTATAACCACTAAAAATTAATTAATTAATTCAATCAAAACATATAAAGCAGACATTTAATATTCCCTCCAAATTAACATTATCATAAAAATCGTATTTTAAATTCCTCTTTTAAATTTATCCTAAGGAAATCAAATATATCTGTGAATATCCATAATTGGATAATCATTTAGAAATTAGAATTGAAATAGTAACTTATTCATAACTCAAAAGTTATTTACGGATTTAAATAAATATTTAATCTTAAAAATCGTATTAATTATATTATATTTAATTGGCCAAAATATACAGTTTTAAATAACCATGACTTATGTAAATATTAAGTATCAACAACAAAATTAAAAATCGAATAATGAAAAATTAATAAAGCCTAATAATATTAACAACTAAAAAAATATATATGGAATAAAAGATATCTATATCATAATTCAAATTATTGAAAAATGTATATAATCGTAATAAAATTTATCAGCTCATCCCCATTGCCATATCTAGAATATATTATTTTATTAATATTAATTTTTATAATTTTAACTTATAATCTATTAAAAACTATATTAATTTTAAATAACACACACACACACACACACACCTTGAGTTTTCACTTCCGCTGTCGTTTATCGCTACAGAAAAATTTACACACTCACACACACAACCAGCATACCTAAAAAAAAAAAAATGCACAATATTTCCTTCAATACAACACAACAGCGCTACATACTCACACCTTAAAAATAAATATTTGATGTCATATTCAAACCGTCTCCATTGTTTTCAAACTTCAGAAATTTTTTAACAAGAACTGAATAACAAGGATTTACCACTCACTTTTCTCATTATTCTGTGATAAATAATTCTATCTTATTGCCCTGAAGAGTTGATCTAATTAATAGATCGAAACACTGCAGCGTCGGCCAATAAACTCACCACTTAACCCATTAAACCTGTGTTTTTCATTTTTCTTGATATTTATTACATACCGTCGGATTTACTTCCTCTCTTCACACACAACACACACACACACACACACCACACATATATATATTATATATATATATATAATATATTAAATAAATAGACACACACACACATATTCTCTACTGGACTAACACCGCGGTACCATCACCATTCTGACACTCCCATCTAAGAGAGAAGAAAATTCTGCAAAATGGTGAAACAGAGGTCGGTCAGTTGGGGGGTGTTAGTGGAATTTTCTTCTCTCTAGATGGAGTTCAGAATGGTGATGGACGCAGGTGTTAGTCAGTAAGAGAAATGTGTGTGGTGTCTATTATTTATATATTATATATATATATATATATATATATATATATGTGTGTAGTGTGTGGTGTGTGTGGTGTGTGAAGAGAGAGAGTAAATCCGACGGTATGTAAATATATCAAGAAAAGGAAAAAAACACAGTTTAAAGGGTAGTGGTGAGTTTATTGGCCGACGCTGCGTTTTCGATCTATTAATATAGTATCATCTGCAGGGCATAAGATAAGAAATATTACACAGAAATAATTGGAGAAAAGTGAGTGGTATATCCCTTGTTATTCAGTCTGTTTAAAAAATCTGAAGTTTGAAAAAAGGAGACGGTTTTTGAAATATGACATCAAATATTTCTATTTAGGACTGTGATATGTAGCGCGTAGTGGTGTATTGAAGGAAATATTGTGCATTTTTTTTTTAGGTATGTGTTGTGTGTTGTTGAGTGTGTAAATTTTCTGTGTAGCGAATAAACGACAAGCGAAGTGAAATCAGGTTGTGTGGGTGTGTGGTGATGTGTTATTAATAATATAGTTTTTATAGGATTATTAATTAAAATTATAAATTTAATTATTATAAAATTAATATTTCTAGATATGGCATGGGGATGAAAGCTGATAAATTTATTAGATTAATAATACATTTTCCAATAATTTGAATTATGATAATAGAATTAAAATCTTGTATTTCCATATATATTTTTTTAGTTTGTTTAATATTATTAGGACTTTTATTTTAAATTTTCATTATTGATTTTTAATGTGTTGATACTTAATATTTACATAAGTCATGGTGATTTAAATGTATATTTTGGCCAATTAATATAATATATATTAATACGATTTTTAAGATTTAAATATTTATTATAATCGTAAATAACTTTTGAGTATGAATAAGTTACTATTTCATTCTATTTCTAATGATAGTTCCATTATGGATATTTCACAGATATATTTGATTTCCTTAGGAAAATTTAAAAGGAATGGAATTTAAATACGATTTTTATGATAATTTATTGGAGGAAATATAATTATGTCATGCTTTAATTGTTTTGATTGATTAATTTAAATTATTTTTATGTTATAGCAATATTAATAAAATTGATATAATTATAAATTATTAAAATGAAGAGGAAGGAATTTGAAGAAAGTGATTTGTAAAACTGCGATAATAGTACTTTAATTTGAGAATAACCAATGAATTTTATTTTTAACTTTATTACATTTAACTATTTTATGGTTATGATGGAAGGTAAATAGTATTTGAAATAACAAATTAGTTAACTTTTCCTACTTCCTACATTTATATGGATACTCATAGATGTGGCTTAACTTATTATAAACTTTTAAAAATAAGAAATTGATTAAATATTTTAAAGGATATTTGTATTTTTTATAACGAGATAATAATGTGGTATTTAATAATTACATAATAATAATTGTGGCTATAATGTTAATATTATGTGTTGATTTAAGATTAATATTCATTGTATGTAATGAAGTTATTAATAACTTAATATCTATGCTTTAGATATGTGTAGTATTTACACCACATTCTCCATGATTTATTTTTATTTAAACCTCAATTATTAATAAAATTGTTTTACATAATTAAGACTGTTGACCATATCTACGTACAAATAACATGCAATTGTATTATATATACAAGAAAATAGCGGTTTACAGTGTGAATTGGAAGGCTAATTGCATATTGATCTTAAAAATTTGATTTTAATAAATATATGCTTAATATTATGATTTCTAATTGTTTGGTTTATATTATGAATATGAGCAAATATCTCGGGGATTAAATCTTAAAGAATTCCATTAACAAGAAGAAATAAACTGTAATATTATTCTTACTTCCTATTTTAACTAAATAGTTAAATTAGGAAAATTTACCGATGAAAGACGGGGTAGATGGAAAATGATGGAAGAGTTAGTTTCAAGTTGTTCTATTTTCAATCATACCCCCTCTGTTCCAAATCTTTTTATCTGAATTCTTATTCAGTTTCATTAGCCTTTCTAATTTAACATGATATTTATTATATTAAAACTTTAATACTTGCACCTGGAGGTGCATATATTTGCTAGTAATAATAATAAAAGTTACTGTCTTTAGTTCAATTTCAAGAGAAAGCACTAAATCACCAAATAATTCCTCATAAATTTTCCTTGATATGAATGCATCTAATTTTTCCCCCTCTGCACCATTTTACCTGCTAAAATCTGAAAAGATCAGATGTCTGTTTGCAGCCAAATTGCATATTTAATGTTCATTGATGCATGGACAAGAATCAAAAAAATAATGGAGAAAAAAAGAGGAAAATATTCATCAATTCAAATAAGGCAAATAAATGCAGTCTTGTCAAATGTTAATTAAAGTTAGAAAATGGCGTCTTGGTCTGTTCATGATAGTTAGCTCCAAGTCTGTGGAGTCAGTTGAAACACAAAACTTTTGACTCTGACTCCTCTTTTTTGGCACCTCCGACTCCGACTCCTCTTTATATAATCAAGGATCACAATTCAAATAAATAAAAAACATGATTTTTAATAATCTATTTATAAGGAGTGTACACTGTATAACTAAACTAGGGCCATACAAATTGTAAATTCAACTGGAGTTGTTATTTTTTCTGACTCCAGTGACCCCATAATTTCTTCCAACTATGACTCCATAGCCCTGGTTAGCTCTTTAGTATGAGAATATATCTTGTGCTTTTAGAGGTGTAGAAGAATGATGGTTGGGTATATAGTATCTACATATAGTATGAATATAAGAACAATTAACAACTAATTGATAACAATATTTTATTTGCCTGAGCAAACTTAATAGAAGAGAATACAGACATTGCAGAAGATAGAAAGAAAAGCTTATACATAGTTGTATAAGAGAAATGTCCTAATAGGATAATTGTCTTTTAGTAGGTAAAGTCTTGAGGTTGCTGGTAAAAAACACTTACATGTTGAGTATGTTCTCGTGTGCAAAGCCCCCTATCCGTAGATGGAAGCTGCAACTGGTGTGTGTTACCTCTATCAATACTGGTGGGTCTAAGAAGTTTTTGACTTTGGCGTTTCCACTTTTATAATACTACTCACTACACCACCTAGTGCCTACTGGCAGACACAAGAGGTAATTATCTCTTGTGTCCCCTAGCATTAATAGAACTGTGGCGAGTAAGGAATGTAATCACTACAGAAGTAACATTGAGCCCTGTTGCTGTTTTACATTAGTTGCTACAATTCTTTCTTGTACTTTTGATAATTTAAAAAAATCCAAAGTTTATTTTAAAGGTCCTTTTTTCCCTGCCTATAAAACAGATACAGAGAAGCTTTAGGTTGAAAGCATAATAGACTATTTCAGGAGACCTAGAGGAATTACCTTTCAGTCCCCATCTTCAGATGCAAAAAAAAAAAAAAAAAAAAAAAAAAAAGATGGGGACTGAAAGGTAATTCCTCTAGGTCTCCTGAAATAGTCTATTATGTTTTCAACCTAAATCTTCTTTGTTATTTTTTCCTAATATAATTTTGCTCTGTG
This sequence comes from Doryteuthis pealeii, assembly GCA_023376005.1. Taxonomy (NCBI): domain Eukaryota; kingdom Metazoa; phylum Mollusca; class Cephalopoda; order Myopsida; family Loliginidae; genus Doryteuthis; species Doryteuthis pealeii. The sequence goes on along the minus strand of JALAJA010001213.1, from coordinate 13,243 downwards.
ACTCAAACATTAAGAGCACACATTGAGCCCAGTAAATTCACTCAATTTTTGGATTATATATACACACACACACACACACACACACACACACATATACATATACATACACCCAACCTTTCTGTACAAGCAAAATGTGACACAAGGTAATTTTTTTAAGTGGAGGTTTAAATTCAGTTTTCCTTCTCCTAGACCGGTTGCCATACTAAAGTTGAAGAGCCCAGTCTGCCCTACTATTTGTCTGTAGCTGTAGGAAGATTACTTGAATTCATATATACTAGCAGGACCTGTGGATATACCACAGTATGATAATCTAATTATTATAACGTTTGATTTGTTTACTTTAGACCTATTGCTAAGTAGTACAATATGTAAAAAAAGAATAATAATCTTGATTTAACTCACTTTTTTCTTTCTTTCCTTCTTTTCATTATGTTTGATTGAAACAGATTAGCACTATCACCCTCTCTCTCTTTCTTCTACTTTCTTATATTTCTTCTGTGTAGCATGTCCTTTCTCCTCTTTCTTTATAATAAAAATGGAATGGTCCATTATTTAGGTCATAAAAAATATGAATTCTATGGATAAGCAACACCAGATACTCAGGATTTACAATTTTGCATTTCATCTTGGACGATTTGGATGGTCTGATTTTTACTTCTACTTTCTTATATTTCTTCTGTGTAGCATGTCCTTTCTCCTCTTCTTTATAATAAAAATGGAATGGTCCATTATTTAGGTCATAAAAAATATGAATTCTATGGATAAGCAACACCAGATACTCAGGATTTACAATTTTGCATTTCATCTTGGACAATTTGGATGGTCTGATTTTTAACCTGAGGGAGTTGTAGGATAACAAGCATATATATATATATATATATAATATTATATATATATATATATATAACCTTTGTAGGCCTGTTAATATTAAACTCATGTACCTATCTCTTTTATTTTATAAAAAAAAGAAGACTTTAATTTTGGGCAATTACAAACAAAGGCTGATTTTTTTTATTACACATTTCTTTTTGTTTTTCTTTTTATTTAAATTTTAGTTAAAAAAAAAAGAATTAATTGTAATGTATCATTTTTAACTACTAAGCTAAATGTAGGTCAAAGAGAATTAGCAAAAATAGATAAATAAAAAATAGTTTATAATCCTATCAGGTATTTTAACTTGGATAATAAGGTTGATATAAACAGATGTCTATCCTTGGTATTATCATCAGTAACTTTTAGAGAGAGAAAAAATCAGCCACCTGCCTTGAATATTTTTTTATTTCAACTTAGACTTTAATTGAGACATCGTTAGTAAATAAGATGCTAATTAAGATTAAATAATGATTATTTCATTATCATTAAGAATATAACTTAAATAACTAAAGGAATTGTGATGTTAGTGGTGATGTAGTTTCAATTAAATAATGATCATTTAATAATCATTGAGAATATAACTTAAATAAACTAAAGGAATTGTGATGTTAGTGGTGATGTAGTTTCAATTAAATAATGATCATTTAATAATCGTTGAGAATATAACTTAAATAACTAAAGGAATTGTGATGTTAGTGGTGATGTAGTTTCAATTAAATGATGATGATTTAATAATCATTGAGAATATAACTTAAATAACTAAGGGAATTGTGATGTCAGTAGTGGTGTAGTTTCAATTAAATAATGATCATTTAATAATCATTGAGAATTTTTCAAAAGATCTTTTTTTTTATAAACCTGTTTTAACCCTTTTCATATGTTAATGATGATCTTGAATGGTGCAAGTTTTTTGTTGGTCATACCTAATTTGCATAACTACATACCATTACTAATTTATATTTGGCTTTTCTTTTTTTCTTTCTTTCTTTTTTATTTGACTCCTACTCATATAAAAGTATTTTATAGATTAAATTATTATCAGATGTTTAATCCTAATTTCCTCTGGATGTGTTGAAATTTAATATTGCATCAGTAATTTCTTTAGAATTTGTGAGTGGGCTAAAATCTAAGTTTTTGGTTATCCTGAAAATTGCAAGTTGATAATTGATTTGTTTACATTGTTTTATTTCTACCTCATGATTCTGGAATGTTATCATTAATCCAATTAGGATGACATCGTTTACGTACTTGTAGTTGTTAGGAAGAAATGAAAATGAATCCGACACTATGTGGAAAATAAGTTGTGAAGATGGTTTATTAGATATTTGAACATTATTGTCAATGTTTAAAATGTTTCGATTATTGATATATATCTATAATCTTCATCAGGACATTCAAAATATCACCTAGTGATGTTCTATATTATGAATCAAATGATACAAGAAAAAAAGGAACTTTGAGAAAATTTATACATTTGAATTGGATTATTGATAATTATTTTGAAAAATATGTGTTCCTATTTGAAAAAAAAATGGTATATTGTGTATACTATATATATATATATATATATATATATACACACACACACAATTTAAATAACTCAAAATACTGCCCTGTCGGCTGGGGCATTAGAATGCACCTCTGCAGAGGGGAAAGACTCCCCCAATGGGGCCACCTGTTGGCCGTGTGTGGCGACCCATGATGCTTAAAGATAGAACCTAGGTGGATGAGCAGTCCATGACATGCAATATTCCACTTTGGCCCTATCTTGGGCTAGACGGGCGGTTGGAGAGAGCCCCCTCTGATCAATCGGCTGGTCACGTCTAGCCCTAGCACCTATATGATTTTCCCAATCCTATTGGCCTTATGGCAAGCCCCAACCCTTTTTTATCATATGGGTGCTAGAAGGCGGTGGCTGAGAGTCTACTTGTCCTGGGAATGATGTTAAAGCCTATCTGATGGTGAGGTTCCAGTTTTGGAGGTTTGGGGAATGTGGAGCACCCCTTCATCACCATTGCTCTCTGGTCCACTCTGACCTGTTAGAAAAATGTGTTTATAAAAACATTGAGTATCCATTAACAATGACTTTATTTCAAAACTTTATCGGCATTAAATGACCCACTGAGGTTGATATGCCGTAAAACAAACCTAACTCAAAATATATTTTGATTATGGATATTAATGATAGATATTTCATAGGTAAATAACAATCTAGATTACTTGATAAAAAGAAAAGTCAGCGTGTGGACTATTTTTGGTATCATCTGGAAGTGAGGGAGTCTATCTCCTTTTCACTAGATCAGGGGGATTGTTTTTTGCTGGGGTGGAGCATCACACCTACCATCAGCTTCCCACTTTACCACACAGTTCAGATTATCCAAACTATGCTACTCATGTGCTGAGTTAACGAGGATTTGTATCAAACCCAGAACCTTACGATTCCTCCTGCCTTTTTCAGGTGTTTCTTGGCAAACTCTGGAGCCTTCATGGAACTTCATTAACCCTTTCTATTGGGATAGATTGGTCATACTGAACCCTTTCTATTGGGATAGATTGGTCATACCGAACCCTTTCTATTGGGATAGATTGGTCATACCGAACCCTTTCTATTGGGATAGATTGGTCATACTGAACCCTTTCTATTGGGATAGATTGGTCATGGTTAACAATCTATCTCAATGGATTAAATAAAGAGTTTGGTTTGAAGTTCTATAAAGGCTCCCAATTTCAACAAGTAGGTTCCCGAATTTTACAAGAAACACCTGAAGAAATCTTGAGGGCACATTGACTAAAACATTGTATATATAACAATAATGATGAGGAAAACAATTTGAAAAGTATAAATTATACAAATGTACTGTTTTTTTTTTTTTTTTTTTTTTTTTTTTTGTGAAATTCAAATCATTGTTGTTACAATTCTAATCTAACAATTTTTATAAGTCTTCAAGCAGACAGGAATACTTTTTTCTTTTTTCATTTTTTCTTTTTTTCATTTTCTTTTTCAAAAATATTTTCAAACTTTTTCAACTGATAAGAGCTTTTCTTGCCAAATCTCTTTTACTTGTCTTTCTCTTTTATTGGTTATGTACTGAAGGTTATTAAGTATTTTGTTTGCCTTTTGAGTATTGAACAGTTGGAATCGGCTTATAGATGTATGGATGCACAGATCAAATACATAAATTCATGTTTAATATCTCTAATTCATAAAATGTTAAGAAGCATAAAACTAATATATTTCTTGGATACTATTTCTCTGAGTTTTTGAGACGAGGCTTGATAATTTGGATTATTTGGATTTTGTCCTCATCTTTATTGTTATATACACAACATTTTCGCCAATGTGCCCTCTGGTCTTCTTCAGGTGTTTCTTGTTGAACTCAATAAGGAGGGTCCCGGGTTCAACAAGAAACACCTGAAGAAGGAGGGCACATCAGCTGAAACGTGTATATAAAACTAAAGATGAGGACAATAGTCTGAATAATCCAAATAATCCATATTTCTTGGACATTTGAATGGGAACTTAACTGTACTCATGACACGAGTTGAAAATGATTGCTATTTGATAGATTAGATATTTTAGATGTCCCTTAATTTTTTAAATTTCTCATCTACCTAATTCAGTTTCTATGTTGAGGCAATTTGAGGGGCCCCCTAATCAAAAGTGCCCAGGGTCACAATCCAGGTTTGTGTGGGTCGCCAATTCCATTTCCAAAGATAAGTTAATACCAACATGCCTCCAATCTATTTGTAAATATTATTTATAAGGAGAACAATACCAGTTTTAGAATTTAGATAAAGTGCCTTTAACTGTTATATAAGGAGATGCTCATGGTGTAATGTTTATCACCATAAGAAATGGATTTGGCAACCAGAATTCAAATCCTGGATAAGGCTGTTTGCATTTCACATAGTGCTAATATCCTTGGTGTTAGGTCCAGACTTAATGAAATCTAGAGTTATTCCCCTTGATCAGTAGGGGACTGATAGAAACCTGGATTTAGGGTTTCTGCTATGACACTTTAGGATTTGGATTTGTGCAGACAGGACGCACGTGTACATGGTTGAGCTAATTAAGTCACTTTTAGGGTAGAGTTAAATAAAGCTTTGTTAATTTCCAACAATCTGGTCTTCCATTTTCATTCAGTGCTCCATATTTTATTTGTATGTAAAAAAAACATAACACTTGGGGGAAGGTATGAATCCAACTGTCAGCTTTAGATGAATAGTAGAGTAGACTGGATTCTTTAACCTTGTTTAGGCAACCAGTCTAAAAGAAGGAAAACTATTAAACTCTACTTAAGAAATTGACCTTGTTTTGCATCTTACTTGTGGCAGAGGGGTTGGGTAAATACATACAACTGTTATATGGATTCTTTACTCTATAAAGTTTACTTGACGTGATATTCAGTAACTGCTTATTCTTCATAGCTTAGTAGGTGTGGTTCAAAATGGTTCAATGATTATTACAGTTATTTTAAGTTGTTATCAATGCCATCCTGAAATAATTACAACTGTAATATTAGCATTGGTGGTGGTAGTAGAAGTAATAATAGTAGTAGTAGTAGTAGTAGTAGTTGTATTTATTTTTTTATTATTGAAGATTTGAAGAAAAAAAAGTATACTGGATTTAGCAAGTCCAAATTTAAGCGCTAAATCATAGCTTTAATCTGGAACACAAGTGATATTTGTGTTTTTTTTCTTGAGGTCATGGACGTTGGTGTTGAAAGCAAATAGGAGTATATAAATAAAAAATAAAATTAGCAGAGTGGCCTATTGTCTATATCAGCCAAACAGTGAGGGAGGCTATCTCATTTTTGCTAGCGCTAGATCAGGGAGATTGTTTTTGCTGAGGTGGAGTGCCACACCTACCGTCAGCTCCCAGATGTTTTACTGGTCATATCAGTTTACCCCAAGCTGTGCTACTCATGCGCTGAGTTGGCAAGGACAGATATTGAACCTGGAACCTTGTAATTTGTAGGCAGATGCTCTACTGACTGAGCTAAACCATTTCTGTTTACATTTTTTATCTTTTTACTTTTTGTTTTTGCCCCCCCCCCTTTTTTTTTTGTTGTTTAACACATTTTTCCTTCACTCTTTCATCTTGTTGATGTTTTTTGACTAATAAATATCATTCTTCCCCCGCTCATCTTCAACATCCACAAACTTCACAATTTTGATGGTACTCTTGGGAAAAATTTTGTTTCAATCGATTTGAGAATACACACATACACACATGCATATATATATAAATATATATATATATATATATATATATATATATATGGAGAATATGTGCTTAATTGAAGTCAGACCTAATTTTTTTGAAAGTTAATTCATAATGATTAATTAGGCGGGATTTAACTACTTAAATGTAAGGCGGTCTATGACCGGACGAAAACATTTTTATGAAGACCAGGGAGTGTTCCTAAAAAGGGTATGACATTTAAGTGCATCTAATGGTGAAGTTCGAATTCTGGATCTCTCGGAAGTGTGGAATACTCCTTCATTGCTATTTTGATCCAGAGTTGTAGTACCTGTTAGGAATCCATCTATGGGTTGAATAGACTAAAAAGTGAATTTTCATTAGAACGAAATTATTTGTTTATTGGTATTTTAATGTTAAACAAAGCTAACAGCTTGTGTATTAGTTTATTTTAGAATAGTCTCTTTTTGATGTTTAGATTTTTTAAATATTAATAGCATCCCATTGTGGTGTAAGGGTTTGCAAGTTAGACTCACATTATTACTGAATAGCAATTTTATTACTCGCTAGATGCCCTTTGCTTTCAACCTCGTACCATATCCTACCTGTGACAAACAGGTTGGGTAAGAAAAATGAGGTCCCATCATTGTGTAATGGTTAGCAATGTAATCTCTTAAATGTATTACTACTGAATAGTGAGTTCAATCCTTGCTGGATGTCACATACTTACGGAATTGTCTAATAATATTGACATTTTTTTTGCAGAATTTAGAATTCGTTTTTTTTTTTTTTTTTTTTTTTTTTTTACTAAAAAAGTCCCGTATAGAAACTTAAAAATCTTCTGATATAATTATTCAGACTCTTATCTTATAGAAAAAATCGTTTTTTGTCTGTTCATTTTTTTTTTTCAGATTTAAAAAAAAAATAGTGGGAGAGCTAGTTAAAATATTTTCCCTAATATATTTAAGAAAAAAACCTATTTCAAACATATTTTCATCAACAGATGAATAATTACCGAAAATTCATGAAAATTTGACTATTAGTTGATTTTCATAGAATTTTTTTAAAAAGCTGGTAGTCATAACTTGTTTTTGGCTACTGTAAATTTCAATTGATTTAACGATGCAAAAAGGTAAATATGTTTTCGTTCATAATTTTCATTATTTCCGTGTGCTGAATTTAAAAAAAGAAATCATCAGGAGATGTTTTAATGTTCTTCTTGCTTGTTGGTATATATCGGCTACTTAGCTGATATAGGCAGCAGGCAAGCACCTGCTGATACAACAGAGCAGAAGCAGCTATACGATGCTTTCCAAAAATTGTTTGATTTTTGTCTAATTAATTAATTATATCCTTAATTAGAAAAATCAATAACCAAATTTGATGTGTTTCTTAGTTAGAGGGATATAAAGGTGTATGCAAGATTTCGAATCTGTGACATCTCCTTTTTGGCTTTATAAATCAACATGTACATACCAAACTTTCTTTTATATAATATAATATAATATCTCTAAATAGATATTATATTATTACAAATATTTACAGACGCTGCGCTGTCAATAACAACAAAGACAAAGGATCTGTTGAACAGGAGCGACATTCATTTGAAAAAGGGAATCTAACGATCCCGAAAATTATGATAAATAATAATAAAAAATAAGTGAATACAGTACTCCATAACATTCAAGTTCCTTCATTTATTTTAAATGCTTCATAATAACGCCCAACTTCAACATAAAAAAAACATAAATATATATATATATATATATATATATATTCCCAGGTCTAACCCGGAGTCCCATATATGGGTTAAATAGAAATTTGTATATAAAATAAAATTGTGTTTAAAAAATTTTCTTCCAAACTATCGCTACAAATCTTTCAAAATTTTGCCGGTATTAAAGGACCCACCAAGGTTGATAGGCCGTAAAAGAAAATATCCTGAAAGAAATAAGATTATTGAACTTTACCCTATAAACTCATCCCTTAAAGTGATTTCCAATCCACTTAGCAATAAACAACTGCAAGCAACCTATTGTCAAAATCAAGAAAAAAACTTGAAATACACATAACAATAAATTTGACCATCCCTCACAACTTAGGCTTAGCATAAAATAACCCTGGATGGGTTGACATGCTGTTAAAATCAATCAATCAATCTGACCCTACCTTTTTTTTTTTGTTTTTGTTTTTGTTTTTTAGGGCTATAGAATAGGTGCTACTTGGGTGGTAGTAGTCGCCTGAAACTAAGCTAGATAATTATTTCTCACCAGCAACAATCTAAGCTTGTATGAACAGATCTATTCACAACAATACAATTAACATCCAGAGATGCTGATAGGTACACGTCCTGCGTCCCTAATGCACAAAATATAAAAGGATGCAGCAAAATCGTATCCATGCTTCCCAGTGTTTTTCTTTTTTCTTCCCTCACCATTTCAAGCTAACTGTAAATACATTTCAATAGTTTCTTAGAAATGAATTACACAGGATAGGTTACAAGGTAGGAGTTAGACGGCTTTAGTTGGGACCCATCAAATTTTCCTGAGGACTCATTCAAAGCAAATATATGCATCCCAGGATGCACTAAATCAAAAAGCTATCAGTATCTCTGAACATCTATATATCGATACTCGTCTTCCTTAATTATATGACCGTTATCATCTTGCAACACCCTCTGGTTAAAAATGAGACCATCCAAATCATCCAAGATGAAATACAAAAATGTAAATTCTGATTATCTGGTGTTGCTTATTCACCAAATTCTTATTTGTTATTATTATTATTATTATTATTATGAGTGTCGTCACTTCAGCTAAATAATGGACCATTCCATTTTATTATAAAGAAGAAGAAAGGAAGAAAAAGACATTTTACACAGAAAAAATATGATAAGAAATGAAGACAGACAATAGGGGAAAGATAGGAGGGGGTGAGCATGCAAAAGCGATAACGCTAATCTGTTTCAATTGAACATAATGAAAAGATGCAAGAAAGAAAAGAAAGAAAAAAAGAGGAGAGTTAAATCAACATTATTACATATTGAACTATTTAGCAATAGCTCTTAAGTAAACATATCGAACGTTGTAATAATTAGATTATCATACTGTGGTATATCTACAGGTCCTGCTAGTCAAGCAATAATTCCTATTGTCATAACTTGATTAAAAATTCTTAATAGTAAACTTGTGTGTTTCTAAGTATCTTGATTACTATCACCTGACACTTGGGTGTAAATGAGTTGCTTGAGGTTGAAATGTATTTTGTAGCAGATAGTAGAGCCAGACAGCTAATAATAAAAAAAAAAGAAAAGAAAAGAAAAAATAGTATTTTTATCTGTTGGTGAATGACAGACTCTTAGTAGCAACAATATTAATAGAAACAGTAGCTGCAGCTGCATTCTGACTCAGTTTTAAAGTCTCATCACTGTTTATCTAAATTCTTATTGATGCACAATGAGATCATCTAGAAAAGTGGTTCCCAACCTTTCTTTAACTATGGACCCCTTTGATTCCTATTTTACTATGGTAGACACCTCACTATCTATTCAATGTTTAAAAAGTCCTATTGTATTAATAAAATTAAATTTTTTGTTTTTTATTCCTCATGTTCAACCTGACTTTAAAAAAAAAATGGTGTCCGTTAAACAGCATCTAATGGTGAAGTTTCCAATTTTGGAGCTCTGGGGGCGATGGAGTATCACCATTACTCCCAGGTCCACTTTGACCCAGAGTGTGGAGTACCTGTTAGGGTACCATCTATGAGTTAAATAGAAAAAAATGAGTTAAAAAAAATTAAGCTTGAAAATAAAATTGAATACCCAACAAGAATGAATAAAGCAAAATGTCTTCAGCATGAAATAACCCAACAAGGGTTGACATACTGTAAAATACAACTAACCAACAATAAAAATGGTATCTGGTGGTGGGGCATATGGCCCCGGTTGAGAACTACTGATCTAGAATATCTGATTGTTAAGAACACCAATGAATTTAATCATGATTTCATTGCTTTGAATTCTTCAAAACAAGCAGCAAAGTTTTGATTTTAATTTTCAGAGATACAAATACTCATTGCTTTATTTTGGTGTCTATTACTGTGATGATGAAAAAAATTTTTTTCCTTTTTTTTAAAACTGAATATTTGATAAACTGCTATATGCTGAGTATATTGGTTAACCGCTCTATTGGTATATTGGTTAACCGCTCTATGCGAGTATATTGGTTAACCGCTCTATGCCGAGTATATTGGGTTAACCGCTCTATGCCGAGTATATTGGTTAACCGCTCTATGCCGAGTAAATGGTTAACCCTCCATGCCGAGTATATTGGTTAACCGCTCTATGCCTAACCGCTCCATGCGAGTATATTGGTTAACCGCTCCATGCCGAGTATATTGGTTAACCGCTCCATGCCGAGTATATTGGGTTAACCGTGTTATGCTCAGTATATTGGTCAACCACTTAGTTTTTAAGACTTTTTTTTAATTTGCTGAGGTAAGTTTAGTTTTAGCTCAAATCCAGAAGTATGATGTACCTAGTGAGGATCAAACTCACCAACAATGCTCAGTTAGTCTATTTTGATTACTTTTACTTCACAGGAAGTACCTTCTAGATTTTTTTTTGTTTTATTTTAAAATGTCAGCCTATATTGTATCTTTGGTTTTTCGTACTTTTCTTATTTGTTTTGTTTTAAATCTTCATCCTATTGATTTTAACTTTTTCTATTTATCTAGAAAATGGTATAATTGAAACAGAAAGAATTCGCGACACAATGAAAAATGTTGACAGAGGACATTTTTCAAAGCGGAACCCATATGCTGATTCCCCACAGACTATTGGCTATGCAGTCACAATTAGTGCTCCACACATGGTGAGTTTTGTTTTGTAGTCAAACTTTGACACCGCAGAATTAGTTTAAAAATTTACGCAACATTAGCCTTTTTATAAGTAATATATCTATTATTATACTAAAGCTGAATGAATAAATTTTTGTTCCTAAAGGCTTTTTTACTGTTTGGTTTAATGACACAAAAGTTATACTAAAATATTACTTGGTTTTAGGATTGAGTTATGTTTGAAAAATGTCCATTTAATTGGTTCTAATTAGTCATAATTTGCAATTAAGTCAAAAACTGATTCATCTCTTACTTCACATTCTGCCTGTCACTTTCCACTCTCTATGTATATCTTGATTACCTCCTCATATATATGTTAGTTTCTCAGAGAGATGGGAGTTTTTATATCAGGATCTTGCAGGTTATTTCTAGTGAATTTGATCCTATATCCATGCTCTCTTATCAAGGCCCGTCCTGTTGGCTAGGGCTGTAAATACACCAACTGCACCTCTGCAGAGGGTGAAATCCCTCCAATGGGGCCACCTGTTGGTAATGGGGGTAACCCATGATGCTTAATCTTATCAAGGCCTTAGACCAGACTAGCTGAGGTTTAATAAACATCTACTTTAGTAACGAGCTTTGAAGAATTTTAAATACTGAAAACAAACAAAAATATTTTTCATAAAACATTTTTGTTAGACAAGTTATAACCTGTTTGTCTCTTATTTACTAAGTATATATTTTTTTCTTTATAAATGTATATGCTTCAAATCTTTTATCTACCCATTCTATTATTCCTTTGAGACTATAAGCCTGATATCTATGACTGAGCATTATTTTACTACATTTCCCATAAGTTTTGGATTTAGAAAAAGATCAAGTTAAGATCAATACAATAACAATTCAATGAAAGTATCAATTAATGATCAGTGAGAGGTATTCCTTTTAAATGCTTGGTTGGTTGGTTGGTTGGTTGGTTTTATGGCATGTTAACATTTATTGAGTTATTTTATGCCAAAGTCGGTTTAACAACTAGTCACCAATTATATTACAATACAAAATCTGTTTGTACAACAATTTTAAACAGGTAAATACTTATCTCAAACAGATCTATTTCCCCTGATAAAAGAAACTAATAACAATAGTCTTTTTGTAATCAGTTATACCTTCAAGTAACTATTCTTTAATATAAATAATCTGTAAACCAGTATTCCTATTGTTTCAGATGCTGAAACGTTGCGTATGTGGCTGTGAATGTTTTGTAAAAGAAAATTTAAAAAGAATCAATTCAGATAGAAAAAAACAGCACATGAAAGATTAAGATGAAAAACAAACTCAGAATGAAAGGTTAACATTATTCAATACAATAAGTAACAAAAAAGGAGAAAGAAAGATGGAAACACTAACATTCACAACTCCTTCAAGTCAAGTAGACCTGGAAGTAATAACAATGAATGAGTGAATTCCCACACCCCAAACTCCTGAGCCTCACCAGCAAATGCAGGGGGGGGTTCTTTTTTTTTTTTCTTTTTTTTTTTTTTTAAGGGTCTTAGTCCTATGTAAGAGGATGCAGTTAGTATATTTAAGTTCCTGGTAGGGCTACCAAGGTGGACAGGTGGTTTCCAATGGTATTAGGGCTACAACCCGGCCAAAGGGGTTCTGGTGAAAATTCCAAGAGGCATCTGCACCAGAAATTGGTGGTTATTTTTGTCCTCTTGTCCGTGTGTCTGCTGGATGATCTGTGGCAAACAAGAGTATCTACATGCAGGCTTTTTTTTTTGGGGGGGGTCACTTGGATCTTCATATTCCCATAACACTGGATCTTTAAAACTCTTAACATCCTGTTGAAAATTTTCTAAGTCCAGAGCCCAATTCCTATAACCATTTATTAAAAATGGGTAAAAATTGCTGTTTCATTAAAAGTTACATGTTATTTCCCTTAAATTAAAGACTGCTAAATATGTTCAATATTATATTTAAACAAAGGCTATAATATCGGGTAGATTAGGAAAATGAATATGACTTCCAGTCGGGTGGAATGAGGTGGTACAGGACGTTAAGAGTTAAATGGATGCAGCCGGCTCAGCCCACTCTGGGTGAATGCTGTCACAACAACAACAATATAATAAAATGGAAGGGTCCAGAAATTCCCTTCTAATTTTGCTCCACTTATCTTCCTAGCTATTATGAGCACTCTGACTTCACATCAGGGAATTTTCTTATTGTCACTATTTTTATTGTTTCCATATGTATTTAAAAGGTGCTAGTGTCTCATATATGTGACAGTGCCCCTAGTGCTTGGTATCCTAGGTGACTGTCCATGTTGTTGGT
>JALAJA010001212.1:0-22483 GCA_023376005.1 Doryteuthis pealeii | reverse complement strand
TAATTTCACTCAATTTCCCCGATAGCAACTTAATCACGTTCGAGGAAAAATCAACAGCAGCAGAGACGAAAGACGTTTTACTACAACGGGCACTCCAAATCTTACTTTCCAGGTTCATCGGACCACACGACTCCCTAAACCAGTCAAATTCTCGCTTCGGATTTAAGTTTGTCCATAAAACTTAATAAACTTTTCAATTACTGCACTCGTAGTGAGTTTCCAATGTTGGGGCTCAGGGAAGTTTAGAGTAACACATCATTGCAATTACTTCCAGGTCCACTTTTGCATTATTTTTGCATTTACAATAAATTAAATAAATAGTTAGATTCAAGCTATCGTAAAATTTACCTTTTCTTTTGTTTTCTTTCAGCAAATCACACGGAGAAGAAATACAATGAACTGTATTGTGTAATTTATAATTTAGTCACTTGTAGAATTTCATAGGTAATGCCAAGCAAGCATGTTAGCTTTAGTTTGTGTTTATATTTTAATTGTATTTTCAATTTTATTTTATTTATTTTTATTCTTTGTTTAATTCTTCCTGTCATTACTCTATTATTCTAGTCTTTTTATAATACGATTTGTTATTCTTTATATTTTTTCACTATTTAATAGATTAGGTTTATGTTTGATAATTTGTTTATGTGAGTTAGTTTTTATTATACTGGTGTTTTTGAGAATTATAGATATGTAATTTTATTATAGATATGATTTAACGTTTAACTATAACTTAAATTCTTTTAGCATTATGCTAAAAGAATTTAAGTTATAGTTAAACGTTAAATCATAATGTATAACGGCTTCGTAAATTTTATGAAAACGACAATCCATGAACATATATATAATTGACCGTCATATTTATATGATTATCAGACGTTTTCCCACGTATTCACAACCCCCCCTCTTCCTCTCTCTCTCTCTCTCTCTCTCTTTCTCTCTCTCTCTCTCTCTCTCTCTCTCTTCTCTCTCTCTCTCTCTCTCTCTCTCTTACTCTTTCTCCCTCTCTCTCAGTTTTGTAAAATTCCAATGTGATTGATCGGTGGACTCATACACATATATGCACACGTACACACGAACGCACGTATGCATGTATTTCGTATGCACTATGTATTCATGTATGTGGGTTGTTGTTGGCATCCATTCCGTCTGCTAAAGACGATGGCGTAGTATCCACTTTTCTATTTTTTTTTAAATTTTATCTGCAACTGCGTCAGTGGCTGGACAGCCTAATTTTTGAATGGCAATCTCTGGTGCAATGACTGCAAACACTTCGGCTGACCAGGTCGAATGCCTTCGATAGGTCTATGAATTCGGTGTAGAGTGGCTGCACTACTGCCACTTTTCCTACATCTGGCGCAGTGAGAAGATCATGTCCACAGTTGGCCGATTTACTCGAAAGCCACACTGTGACTCTGGATAGATGTGAGATGCAAGGGTCTGCAGACGCACCTTTGTAACGCTAGCAAAGACTTTTGAAACTACGCTGAGGTGGGAAATTCCCTGGTAACTGTTGCAGTCGCTTCGATCTCCTTTGTTCTTGTATAAGGTGACGATGGTAGCGCCCCGCTTGTCATGAGGGATGTGTCCTTGTGCCTTCCTGTTTTCAAGACCTCTGCTAGTATGCCGTCACTCCGGTTGCTTTCCTATCAGCAAGGCGGTCCTCTCCATTTTGTAGTGGAAAACTACGTAGCCTGGGCAGATTGTTATGGGGGATGAGCTGTCGCCAAAGCAGCAGATCCTCCCTCTCCACACAGCCGTTGTGGTCCAAAGGACAGGTAGGAACCAATGCGGTTTGGCAACGGCAGGAGTTGCTGGGAAGTACTGAGATTCAGCACCGCCCACCTTAAGGACTCCAGCTCCGGATTTGTTTTCGGGCTTTACTCCCTTAGCCTTTTCTTGGCATAAGGTAGAGCTGTGGGGCAACGGTGGTTTTATAAGACTTTTCCTTCATAGATGAGTTGCTGACCAAAGCTAAAGAGTCCTTTCTAGCAGGTTTTGTGATTTTTTTTTTTTGAGTGGTAAGGAACCTAATCTTTTCTTCTCTTGCTACTGCCGGTGTGGTCAGCCATTGGTTCCCCGAGAGCTCATCCGCACTTTGCTAGCATACTTTGCTATGTATATCTATGAGTTCCCACATTCATGCGTACATATGTGTGGGCTTAGACGTATTTCCTTCTTCTTCTTTTTTCTTTTTCTTTTTCCCTTCTCTTCCTCTTCCTGTTAACCTCACTCAGACGTATTTGCATATGCAAAGTTACCACCGCCTTTTAATTTTGTAAGTTATGACTTAGAATAAGTCTATGTGACTTCTATTTTTCTAAACCCATACTATTTGTAGGATTCTAGCTAGCTTCTAATATATAATATGTCAGTGGCTGTCCATGTGTCTTCTATTTTTCTAAATGTGGGTAAGCATATGTATATGTGTGGGAAAATAAGACAAGTGTCATATCTCTCCATTTACTCTTCTATTACTATCTTAACAATTGTGTATGTATCCCTAAAGGATAAAAACGCACAAATATCTGAAGAAAAAAGAAAGAAAGAAAGATATAGGAAAGATAGTTGCGGATTGTGTGTGTGTTGTGTGTGTGTTGTGGGTGTTTGTGTGTGTGTGTTAAATGCAGATATCGAAGCAGGCCAGCACTCACAGCCACAATTGCGAATGCGGATTGGTTTATCAAGCAATCGATTTACCGGAAAAAATGTGAAATTTCGGCAAAAAAACGATCATTGGAAGCAATCATTTAAGCAACAGCCAAGGTAGCCTCAACACATAAGGAATTTGGTAATCTGTCGTCAGTGTCTTGAATTTAGCTGTTGTATGTCCTCAGCACAGACTGAATGTTGTTCCACCCAATGCAGGATTTGCTATCAACATGGCAGAAATCAAGTCGAAAAAGGGCCACGCTGCTAATATACAGGAAAAAGAAAAAAGACATTTCTCATAGTGGAATTAACCAGGGAAGCAGTAGTTTCTCTAGTCCGGTTTGCCTATCCTAAAATATTATGCAAAATTTGTTACAACTGAAAGAAAGATATAGATGCGAAAGTTATTGTTATTATTATGATAAACCAAGCAATAAAAAAAAACCCACAAGAATAAAAAATCTGTCAGTCAAGAGCCATGGAAACGTCAGACAATATCATGACATTGCAGAATTGAAAATATCAGAAGGCCTGGCATATGCAACTGTACATGCCCCTAAAGAATCTATTCCTCATATTAATATATATATATTAATTTATGTGTGTGTGTGTGTGTGGGTGTGTGTGTGTGTGTGAAGATCCTGGAATGCCATTCTGGAATGTAATAAAAGCCAAAATAAATTTCAGATTTAAAATCTTATGAATTACAAATTAATTGATTTAAAAATGACATTCAAGATTATGCAAAGTCCCGAGATTGTGTCTAATTATACTTTTTACAACTGCCAAATGAACGGGTCACGATTTACACAGTAAACATGTCAGTGAATGATCCCAATAGATAAGATCTACTTCAAATCACATACATTTGATTTAATTTCCATTAAAAGTAGGTGTAGAATTTAATGTCTGGATAATTACTAAAAAAACTTGTTTTCATTTATAGAAAGCACTTGTCTGGTGTTAATAAAAGATTATTTATTCTCCAAAATGTTTCTTCGGTATACAACATTAAAATGGTATTCGGAATCATTTATTTTTAATCTCTATATTTTTCTCGTACAATTAAGATAAAAGCAACTTCCATTTATGGAATTGTGTGATGTCTTATAAATGGAAGTATTTATTTACTTTATGAGAACGAAACAATTTGTGTTATTTTTTCTTATTTTGGTGTATTTAACGACATATTTACTTCTTATGGATTATTTTGTCGAGATTCTTTGTAAAAACATTGATTATAATCATAATTATATTTTCCATTGCAATAATTTATTTCAAATGCATTTTTTACTTGTGTCTAATAATCATTTGTTTTACACACGGTATATCGTTTCAAATGTTCCTTTATAATATTTATATGATAAGCATTTCTATTTAAATGATAATAATCAATTATTTGTACTCTTTAATTACTAGTAATTTTTCAAACAGCATATATTGTTCGATGCTGGAACCTAACATAGAGACCTTGGATAATGGCAACGAAAGAGTACTCACACTCCTCAGAGCTACAAGACTGAATTGTTATACCCAATGGCAGCGTTGAAATATGGTTGTACGACGGTATTTTTACCTTCATTAAAAAGTAACCGAAAGAGTATTTTTGAGTAATTAGTTCTAAAGAATAAACATGTGTTAGTTGTTGTTAGTAATTTGACAGCATAGTTACAATATAGCATTAAAGGTCCTTAACATTTTTAGTATTAAGTAAATCAACAAACAAAAATCTCTAAGTTAATTGAAAATATATGTTATGCATGATTTAATTAACTGTAAGTAATATCAACATTTACTTTAATCCCTTATAATCCCTATTAATATTTCCTTCTATTACTTATTAACCAGATTATGATTGTGGACAAAATATCTAGTTTGAAACGTAATCTAAAACGTTTTATTACCTTTTTTTGTATTTCATATGGTTTAACTGAAGTATTTGCAAAGTTCCCTTTATATTCGCTCTAGCATTCGATATACTGTTCTACCATTTGTCTGAATTTAGGAATATCCCAGAATTAGAAGATTACTTAACTCATAAATAGCTCTGACAAACACATTTGTTTAATAATGGAAATATTAGAATTTGAGAATTAATTCTTATATGTTTTACTTTTACTAGTCCATTTATAGATTGGTATCTCTAATTTCTAATATTACACTGTAATATCAGAAGTTTGTTTCTTTTCCCGTCCTGCATTAAAAAATATTCTTTGAATAACTTCATAAATGCATTCCTTCAATATAGGTCAGAGTTGACCAACTATCTTGTGCTAAATTGCAGCACGAGGAAAGATGAAACGAAGAATTGAATTGTATTTTTATAAAAGCCTAAGCAAGATGGCAAATCTCACCTATATTGAAGAGAAATAGCATTTTATGGAATTATTCAAAGATATTTTTATTGCAGGAACGAGGAAAAAAGAAACCAAAACTTCTGATATTACAGTGTAAAATTAAGAATTAGAGATTAAAAACCAATCTATAAACTAGGAACTAGTAAAAAGTTAAAAACATATAGAATTAATCAAATTCTAATATTTCCATTATTAACAAATGTGTTTGCTCAGAGCTATTATATGAAGTTAAGTAATCTTCTAATTCTGGATTATTCCTAATTCAGACAAATGGTTTTAGAAACGTATTCGAATGCTAAGAAGCGAATATATAAGGGAAAAAACTTTGCAAATACTTCAGTTAACATATGAAATACAAAAAAAAGTAAATTAAAACGTTAGATTTCGTTATCAAACTAGAATATTTGTCCACAATCATATCTGGAATTAAGTAATAGAAGGGAAAATATTAATAAGGATTTTATAAGGATTTAAAGTAAATGGAATGAATCTACAGTTAATGTAATCATAGCATAACATATATTTTCAAAATTAACTTAGAGATTTTGTTGTTGATTTACTTAATACTAAAATGTTTAGCGACCTTTTAATGCTATATTGTAACTATGCTGTCAAATTACTACACAACTAACACATTGTTTTAATATTCTTTAGATTACTAATTACCTCAAAATTACTCTTCGGTTAACTTTTTAATGAAAGGGTAAAAATACCGTCGCTAACTAACCATATCACCCTGCCATGGGTTATAAAACAATCAGTTCTGTACTCTGAAGGAGTTGTGGAGTACTCTTTTCGTTGCCATTAATCCCAAGGTCTACTATGTTAGGCTTCCAGCCATCGAACAATATATCTGTGAAAATCTAGTATTAAGAGTTACAAAATAATTATTATTATCATTTAAATAGCAAATGCTTATTCATATAAATATTATAAAGGGAACATTTGAAACGATTATAACCGTGTGTAAAACAAAATGATTATTAACACAAGTAAAAAATGCGATTTAAATAAAATTATTGCAATGGAAAAAATATAAGTTATGATTATAATCAAAGTTTACAAAGAAATTCTCGACAAAAAATAACCATAAGAAGTAATATGTCGTTAAAACACCAAAATAAGAAAATAACAACAATTGTTTCGTTTCTCATAAAGTAAAAGAATACCTTCCATTATAAGACATCACACAATCATAAATGGAAAGTTGCTTTTATTGTCTTAATTGTACAGAGAAAAATATAAGAGATTAAAAAAAATGATTCGATACCATTTTAATGTTGTATACCGAAGAACATGTGAGATAAAATTAATCTTTTAATTAACACCCAGACAAAGTGCTTTCTATAAATGAAACAAGTTTTTTTAGTAATTATTCTCAGACACTTAAATTCTACACCTACTTTTAAGATGGAATTTAATCACAATGTTAAATTGATTTTGAAGTAGATCTTATCATTGGGATCATCACTGAATGTTTACGTTGTAAAATCGTGACACGTATCTATTGGCAGTTGTAAAAGTATAATTAGACACATCTCGGACTTGCAATAATACTTGAATGTCATTTTAAATTCATAATCTGCTAATTCATAAAGATTTTAATCTGAAATTTATTTGATTTTTTTTACATCTCCCATGATGGTCATTCCAGATCTTCACACACACACACAACACACACACACACACACACACATATATATATATAATATATATATTATAATATGATGGAATAGATTCTTTAGGGTGCATGTACAGTTGCATATCAGGCTTCTTGATATTTCAATTCTGCAATGTCCTGATATTGTCTGACGTATTCCATGGCTCTTGACTGACAGATTTTTATTCCTGTGGGGTTTTTTATTGCTTGGTTTATCATAATAATAACAATAACTTTCCATCTATATCTTGCTTTTCAGTTGTAACAAATTTTGCAAATATTTAAGGATAGGCAACCGGACTAGAGAAACTACTGGCTTTCCTGGTTATTCCACTATGAGAAATGTCTATTTTTCTTTTCCTGTATATTTAGCAGCGTGGCCCTTTTTTCGACTTGATTTCTGCCATTGTTGATAGCAAATCCTGCATTGGGTGGAACAACATTCAGGTCTGTGCTGAGGCATACCAGACAGCTAAATCAAGACAACTGACGACAGATTAACCAATTCCTTATGTGTTTGAGGCACCTTGGCTGTTGCTTAAATGATTGCTTCCAATGATCGTCTTTTTGCCGAAATTCACATTTTTCCGGTAATCGATTGCTGATAACCAAATCCGCCATTCGCAATTGTGGCTGTGAGTGCTGGCCTGCTTCGATATCTGCATTTAACACACACACACACACACACACACACACACACACCACACACACACACAATCGCACTATCTTTCTATATCTTCTTTCTTTCTTTTTTCTCAGATATTTGTGCCTTTTTTTCTTTTTTAGGATACATACACAATGTTAGATAGTAATAGAAGAGTAAATGGAGAGATATGACACTTGTCTTTATTTTCCCACACATATACATATGCTTACCCACATTTAGAAAAAATAGAAGACACATGGACAGCCACTGACATATTATATATTAGAAGCTAGCTAGAATCCTACAAATAGTATGGGTTTAGAAAAATAGAAGTCACATAGACTTATTCTAAGTCATAACTTACAAAATTAAAAGGCGGTGGTAACTTTGCATATGCAAATACGTCTGAGTGAGGTTAACAGGAAGAGGAAGAGAAGGGAAAAAGAAAAAGAAAAAGAAGAAGAAGGAAATACGTCTAAGCCCACACATATGTACGCATGAATGTGGGGAACTCATAGATATACATAGCAAAGTATGCTAGCAAAGTGCGGATGAGCTCTCGGGGAACCAATGGCTGACCACACCGGCAGTAGCAAGAGAAAAAGATTAGGTTCCTTACCACTCAAAAAAAAAAAATCACAAAACCTGCTAGAAAGGACTCTTTAGCTTTGGTCAGCAACTCATCTATGAAGGAAAAGTCTTATAAAACCACCGTTGCCCCACAGCTCTACCTTATGCCAAGAAAAGGCTAAGGGAGTAAAGCCCGAAAACAAATCCGGAGCTGGAGTCCTTAAGGTGGGCGGTGCTGAATCTCAGTACTTCCCAGCAACTCCTGCCGTTGCCAAACCGCATTGGTTCCTACCTGTCCTTTGGACCACAACGGCTGTGTGGAGAGAGGATCTGCTGCTTTGGCGACAGCTCATCCCCCATAACAATCTGCCCAGGCTACGTAGTTTTCCACTACAAAATGGAGAGGACCGCCTTGCTGATAGGAAAGCAACCGGAGTGACGGCATACTAGCAGAGGTCTTGAAAACAGGAAGGCACAAGGACACATCCCTCATGACAAGCGGGGCGCTACCATCGTCACCTTATACAAGAACAAAGGAGATCGAAGCGACTGCAACAGTTACCAGGGAATTTCCCACCTCAGCGTAGTTTCAAAAGTCTTTGCTAGCGTTACAAAGGTGCGTCTGCAGACCCTTGCATCTCACATCTATCCAGAGTCACAGTGTGGCTTTCGAGTAAATCGGCCAACTGTGGACATGATCTTTCCACTGCGCCAGATGTAGGAAAAGTGGCAGTAGTGCAGCCACTCTACACCGAATTCATAGACCTATCGAAGGCATTCGACCTGGTCAGCCGAAGTGTTTGCAGTCATTGCACCAGAGATTGCCATTCAAAAATTAGGCTGTCCAGCCACTGACGCAGTTGCAGATAAAATTTAAAAAAAAAATAGAAAAGTGGATACTACGCCATCGTCTTTAGCAGACGGAATGGATGCCAACAACAACCCACATACATGAATACATAGTGCATACGAAATACATGCATACGTGCGTTCGTGTGTACGTGTGCATATATGTGTATGAGTCCACCGATCAATCACATTGGAATTTTACAAAACTGAGAGAGAGAGAAAGAGTAAGAGAGAGAGAGAGAGAGAGAGAGAGAGGAGAGAGAGAGGAGAGAGAGAGAGAGAAAGAGAGAGAGAGAGAGAGAGAGGAGAGGAAGAGGGGGGGTGTGAATACGTGGGAAAACGTCTGATAATCATATAAATATGACGGTCAAATTATTATATATGTTCATGGATTGTCGTTTTCATAAATTTACGAAGCCGTTATACATTATGATTTAACGTTTAACTATAACTTAAATTCTTTTAGCATAATGCTAAAAGAATTTAAGTTATAGTTAAACGTTAAATCATATCTATAATAAAATTACTATCTATAATTCTCAAAAAACACCAGTATAATAAAAACTAACTCACATAAAACAAATTATCAAACATAAACCTAATCTATTAAATAGTGAAAAAATATAAAGAATAACAAATCGTATTATAAAAAGACTAGAATAATAGAGTAATGACAGGAAGAATTAAACAAAGAATAAAAATAAATAAAATAAAATTGAAAATACAATTAAAATATAAACACAAACTAAAGCTAACATGCTTGCTTGGCATTACCTATGAAATTCTCAAGTGACTAAATTAAATTACACAATACATTCATTGTATTTCTTCTCCGTGTGATTTGCTGAAAGAAAACAAAAGAAAAGGTAAATTTTACGATAGCTTGAATCTAACTATTTATTTAATTTATTGTAAATGCAAAAATAATGCAAAAGTGGACCTGGAAGTAATTGCAATGATGTGTTACTCTAAACTTCCCTGAGCCCCAACATTGGAAACTCACTACGAGTGCAGTAATTGAAAAGTTTATTAAGTTTTATGGACAAACTTAAATCCGAAGCGAGAATTTGACTGGTTTAGGGAGTCGTGTGGTCCGATGAACCTGGAAAGTAAGATTTGGAGTGCCCGTTGTAGTAAAACGTCTTTCGTCTCTGCTGCTGTTGATTTTTCCTCGAACGTGATTAAGTTGCTATCGGGGAAATTGAGTGAAATTATTTGTACACAGAATAACTCTCCGTGTTCCTGAATTAATATATTAAGAACCAAGATTGAACCCAGAATTGTAGAATACGTAAGATACCCCTCCCCCACAAATGGGATCATATGTGGCGACTTGTAATACCTGTGGACAAGCTCGTGGTGGCTGTGAATTGTGAAAAAGCTACTAAGTGATCCCGTCACATGCAACATTCAACCTTACTTGGATCCGAAGGTCAAATACCTGATAGAGCCCAATCTATGGGTCTAATAGATCTATTTGAAAGTTAATGAAAATTATTTGTACCAGTTTATTGATACACTGGAAGTTAATTATAAACATATCATAAAATAATTTCTACCCATATATCGATACTCATTAATTTAATAAAATTATTTTTCTACCATTTTAGTTATACAGATGAAGTTAAAGGTAATTAATTCTGACAATTTATCTATACACACGAAGTTAATGAAAATTATTTATATTTTCTGTTTATTACCTACAAACTATTTGCTTACAAATCATATATGATTTGTAAAACAAAAAAACAAAAAAACCCTCAAAAAACAAAACAAAAAACTAGCCAACTCATCAACCGAATAGGAAAATTATGTAAACATGAACTTAATCTGAACACAAAATGATTTAAACACTAACTTAGTATTAACAGAAAATGATCTAAATACTAAGTTAGTATAAACAGAAAATATCTAAATACTAAGTTAGTATAAACAGAAAATGATCTAAATACTAAATACTAAATTAATTTGAACAGAAAAAGGATTTGAACATTAATTTAATCTGAAAGGAAAAATTATAGCTGAATTCTTTAGAAAATGGAACATGACAGAATATGGACAAACAATTTGACTTTGAAAGTATCTGTAACTTAATAAGAAGGTTGTGTTTATTAAATATCTGCGTCAGAATTATGGGATAAATAACTGTGTTCAATATATCGTTGTTCACTTTAATGGTAAAAAACCCGAACGTTAAAAAAGTACAACAAAAACCTAAATATATAATTCTATATTTTCTTGCAGGACGGAATATTAAATATAGATATTTGTGAGGAGAAATAATAAGTTCAGTAAATGATGTATTGGCAAAAAATACAAAACATTATAAGTTTCGTTTATATATTTTATATTATATATTGCTGATCTAGTTATAGAAATATTTGATATAAAAGATACATTTAGATAAATAACTACATGTTCATTTATATTTCTTTGTCCTTTATTTTAAAGAGTGATGTTTCTTGGATATTTGAAATGCTGAAAAAGAAAATAGATAACCTAAATTAAAAGGAAACCTATTGAATGTTTCATGATATATCTACGTTTATCTTATCAATTTCAAAATAGGCTTACTTTGATTTGTACTGATAATTGTATTACTTATATTTAAAATCTTCTTAAGATGATGTAAATAGGCCTCAGAATATTAACAAGGCAACAAAACGATTTTATTAAAATGATTTCAAGATGTTTTCAACATTTATATCATTGCTTGGTTTCGTGAACGAAGATTAAGAAGAGGGTGTTCCACGTTGACTGCAGCCATGTTCATCGTTGATAAAACCAATACGGGGCAGACAGATACAATCGCAGTGGCTGCAGCTAAACGTCTGGTTAGGCTTTGTTGACATAGTTGTAGTTGTTCCTCCTGCATCTTTTGTCATTCCGGTTTCAAAGGTACAAGATGGTTGGTGCTGAGACATCAGGCGTCACGATTCTTAGCTAGGATAGACCATCGGCAATGGTCAATGTGACAGATATCAAGGGAATTTCAAACAGTTATTGTATAACTTATTTGGTGCATATGTGTCGCCAGGACTAGCAGAGTGTTCGCCGTACAGTGTAATCTAGGATGAGTGATAATTCTTCTTCATAGAGAGTTGTTCTAACCAGCATAGATGGGACTTTAGAAGGATGGCCTCAATGCTGATGATCCTCATTTTTACAAGGACTTTAATATGGTTACAACACTCCAGTGGAGTGTGAAGATAGTATGAAGGCAGCGTTTATAAGGTTAGTTGGTTATTTTGTTAAATGGTATGTAAGCCCACAAGGCTTACATACCAATGCCAAATAACCCTGTCGGCTGGGACTTAAGAAGACACCGACCGGACTTCTGCATAGGGGTAAGGGCCCTCTTGTTGGCCGTGTCTGGCGACCCGTGATGCTTAAGGATGGAATCCTGGTGGATGAGCAGTCCATAAAATGAAACACTAATCTTAGACCCTTACTTTGGCTAGACGGGCAGTTGGAGAGGCGCCCTCCGATCAATCAGCTGGTCAGGTCAAGCACTACACCTATATGATTGTCCCAAACCTGTTGCCCCCATGGCAAGCCACACCCTTTTTATCATATATACGATAGAAGGCGGTGGTTGAGGGTCTTCATATCCTAGGGATGACTTCAAACTCTATCTGATGGTGAGGTTTCAGTTCTGGAGCTCTGGGAATATGAAGCATCACTTCGTCACCATTGCTTCCTGGTCCATCCTGATCCGGAGTAAAAGTACCTATTAGGGTCTTATCTATGGTTTAAATAAATAAGAGTATTTATTAAAAAATTGAGTATCCATTAAGAATGAATTTATTTCAAAACTTTGTCGCATTAAATGACCCACCGAAGTTGATAAGCCGTAAAACAAAACAAACAAACAAACAAACCAATGCCAAGACTTTGTTTTGTATATATGATTTCTAAATCGAATAGTTTCAAAGTAAATATTTTGTTTTGTGAGGTTTAATGAACCGGTATAAATAATTTTCCTAAATCCAATGTGTATCAATGTATTGGGTAGAAATGATTTGTATATTAGATTTTTCATTAACTTCATGTGTATTAATAAATTAATAGAAACAATTTCTCTAAATCCATGTGTATCATTGATTAGAAGAAAAAACTTCATGTTTATTAATTAACTGATGCTTAAATGATATTTTTCCTTAACTTCATGTGTATTAATAAACTGGCAGAAATAATTTTTATCAACTTCATGCATTTTGATAAACTGGTAGGAATAACATTAATGTCAGATTTTTTTTATTAACTTTGTGTGTATCAATAAATTGCCAGAAATAGTTTTTGTGTTAGATTTATTATTAACTTCATGTGAATCAATAAACTGGTAGAAATGTTTTTCATTGACTCGCAAAAAGATCAATTTGACTCATAGCAGGTATAACCACACCGAATCAGATAGGACCTGGAAGTAATTGCAATGAATGAGTACTCCATCCTCAGTGTTTCAAAATTGGAACCTCATAGCGTCATCGTAGTGAAGGATTTGGGTAAAACATACGTATGAAAGAAAAGTGTGCACATATAGATGAGCAGATTTCTAATAATTTACCATCAAATATTTACCATCATTCTCCATATCATCACAAATATAAGAGATTTTAATATATAAGCAAATAAATTTGAAATAATCTATAGATTACATTTCTGTTCTATATTTCAATTTTTCAATCCGACATCACAGGTTTTATGCCTTATGAATCTTCCTTAAAAGACTTAATTGGATTGAATTCATATAGAATCCTTATGCAAAAACTAAAGGACATCTTAATTGTTTTCTACAAACAATCTTTTGTAGGAAATCGATAATTAGGAATAAAATATTAGCTCAAAATAATTAATTCAAGCCATAAACATAAAACATAAAAAGTTACCAAAATTTAAAGAATAATTATTTATGATTGACCAAAATCAGTTGTGAATCAGAATGCAAGACGTACACTTCTCTGCACAATTTTAAACGCATCTTATAACGTTTTGACAAAAAAGCATTTTACAAGTACGCAATCGAGTTAAAATATTTCAAAATGTACCTTACGCAAATGTATCGCGTTTTGTCTAATTATTCAGAAGTTCATAGTTGCAGCAGGATGAACAAGTAGATAATATTCATGAAGAAATGTTAACTACTCTCCGTATGTTAATTTTTTTTAAAGCTATAAGACACGTTATTTTGAAAAATGGGAATAGACGGAAGAAGATAAGGGTTTAACAGATTTTAAATTCTAACCAAATATTTAAATATTTTCTGACTACTTTCGGACAGATATATATAGGTTGGCTTTATAGCAGGAATATCAATGCTAGTTATCGGATATGAATACGACTGACTTTCTCTCTCTCTCTCTCTCTGTCTCTCTCTCTGTTTATAATATATATATATATATATATATATATAATATATGCTGTAGATAGAAGGAAAATGGTCAAGAAATGATCAACTCAAAACAAGTCACAGGGTGGTACGTTTCGTCTGTATGCACAGACTTCCTCAGCCGTCTGAGACTTTATTAAAGCAAAGCATACGTTTAAATACATGTTGTGGTGGCGGTGCCGGGGAGGTCAGGGGGGTGAGTGTGTAGTGATGTGAGCTAAGGAGGAGCGG
Source organism: Doryteuthis pealeii (assembly GCA_023376005.1). Classification (NCBI taxonomy): domain Eukaryota; kingdom Metazoa; phylum Mollusca; class Cephalopoda; order Myopsida; family Loliginidae; genus Doryteuthis; species Doryteuthis pealeii. The sequence goes on along the minus strand of JALAJA010001212.1, from coordinate 8,132 downwards.
GGAGTTATGGGTAGGATCAGTTGAGATGGAGGGTAGAGGATGTTTGTTTGAAGTGCTGGGCGGTAACAGTGGTTGATGGGTCAATTGGTGTGGGTGTTATATGATTTATGTGAGTAAAGGGGAGGTCAAGGGGTGAGTGTGTAGTGATGTGAGATAAGGAGGAGTGGGAATTTTGGTGTGAGCTAAAGAGGAGCAGGGAATTTTGGTGTGAGATAAGGAGGGCGGGGAATTTTGGGAAGGACGGGGTCGCTGGGTCAGTTGAGTGGAGGGGTAGAGGTTGTTTGTTTGAGGTGCTGGTGGTGACAAAGGTTGATGGGTCAATTGGTGTGAGTAGATGTTCGTGTGTAGCAGAATATGTTAGAGGGGGAGAAAAGTTCATGTGTGGTTAAGTTATGTTAGAGGCGGGATGTGGGAGATTGTAGTGTTTGTTGATTTTCATTTGTTATCCATTATCATGGAGAGGAAGATTGTTCTCGTGGATTATAGATTGAGCTATTGATTTGTCAAGGTTGAAGAAGCCTTTTCTGGTGTTAATATTTTTTACATGAGGTATTAGAGCAGCTTCGCATAGTCGTCTTAAATTTTTTTTGTATGAATTTGACGAGTTTTGCCTGGGTGAAGTTGAGAGAGTGGTTGTGAAGGCCCGTTGGGTTTCGCCTATGTAACATTTGTTGCAGTCATCGCAGGGGCACAACGCCTAAGAGAACACAAAAGATCAATAAGAATACACGACAAACTAAATGCTCTAGTTACACACATGATAGAACACAACCACTCTCTCAACTTCACCCAGGCAAAACTCGTCAAATTCATACACAAAAAAAATTTAAGACGACTATGCGAAGCTGCTCTAATACCTCATGTAAAAAATATTAACACCAGAAAAGGCTTCTTCAACCTTGACAAATCAATAGCTCAATCTATAATCCACGAGAACAATCTTCCTCTCCATGATAATGGATAACAAATGAAAATCAACAAACACTACAATCTCCCACATCCCGCCTCTAACATAACTTAACCACACATGAACTTTCTCCCCTCTAACATATTCTGCTACACACGAACATCTAATCACACCAATTGACCCATCAACCTTTCACCACCCCAGCACCTCAAACAAACAACCTCTACCCCTCCACTCAACTGACCCAGCGACCCCGTCCTTCCCAAAATTCCCCGCCCCTCCTTATCTCACACCAAAATTCCCTGCTCCTCTTTAGCTCACACCAAAATTCCCCACTCCTCCTTATCTCACATCACTACACACTCACCCCTTGACCTCCCCTTTACTCACATAAATCAATATACACCCACACCAATTGACCCATCAACCACTGTTACGCCCCAGCACTTCAAACAAACATCCTCTACCCTCCATCTCAACTGATCCTACCCATAACTCCGCTCCTCCTTAGCTCACATCACTACACACTCACCCCCTGACCTCCCGGCACCGCCACCACAACATGTATTTAAACGTATGCTTTGCTTTAAAAAAGTCTCAGACGGCTGAGGAAGTCTGTGCATACAGACGAAACGTACACCCTGTGACTTGTTTTGAGTTGATCATTTCTTGACCATTTCCTTCTATCTACAGCATATCGTCGGATCCTAAACCCATCCACCCTTCCTTCATATATATATATATATATATATATATATATATATATATATATATATAGGGCTTTTTACTATTCACCCGTCTGGTATATGTTATACACATGAAACTTGATTAATAGTAATATAGTATCCATAATTTAATATTTAGGTTTAAATCTGCTCTGCTATTATAGCTATGCGTACACTTTTGTTATTTGCCTTTCTTCATTATATATATATATATATATATATATATATATATATATATATATATATATACGTGTGTATCTTTAAATGAAAATTTATTACAATTATCTAACTGTTTATATTTGCGAGAAACAGGCCCAGAGGAGATAGTACAGTTTGCGACAGAATGATCTACTGGATTTGAAATTACCGCCGCTCAGGCGCTCTTCGCGATTAGCTGGTGAGAACATGTCTTTGAGAAAAAGCAGCAGCAGCAGCTATGAAATTTCCCTTGACATCATCAGGATAATTTAATGTATGAAAGGGTGTCACTGATCAGATTTATTACTTTGTGATTATTTCCTCAGGGACACTTAGTAGTTCAAGTTTTGCAACCGTTGACAACAGAAATATCTTATTCCTCATGGATTCACAGCAATGACAGAGGCAATGAATATGGGGGACTTCAAAATTTCAGCGTAAAGTTTCAGGAATATATAGCTTGTAAGGTCAATAATTTGGACAACATAATTCCTAGAATAAGCGATGACAAAACAAAACAAACTTGGAAATATTGTTCTTTTGAAGTAAAATTAAAGTTTGAAAAGGATCTATGTTTACATTCGAAACCAGAGAGATTATCTTACCAGGCCCTCAACTACAGTGGCCCTCAACTACAGTCGCCCTCAACTACAGTGGCCCTCAACTACAGTGGCCCTCAACTACAGTGCCTATTCAAACTTAAATGAACGTATTATCTGAAAATGTTAACAATTGTAAACTGAAACAAATGCGAAAGATTTATTGTCTTCAATGATTCTTGAACCGCGTCGTTTAATGTTTAAAGCCTTTGACTAATATTCTTCACTGAATTCAGTGCATTACCAAAGAAAGAGATTAAGGAATTTTGTTTAAAAGATACAAATGTTTCCTTGGTTAATCTAAGTGTTACCCAAAGCCTAAAACCTCCACCACGGGAATGGTGTGACGAAAGGTCAATTTGAAATGGATTACTGATGGTTTGAATCCAGGAGTTAAATTTTCTTGGAATGGCGAACATACTAAAGCAGTAGAACCCAGTCTACCCTACTATTTACCTATAGTTAAAGAGGGAAGAGTTCATTCATGTCTTTCTAAAGGGAATTAACACGAAAGTGAAGCGCTAACAGTATCAACATAAATTCGAACTCAAATCGCCGTGTTCATTTGCATAAAACAATAACCGCTCTGCCATACGTCTCCTGTTCATTGAAATATGTATTAACTGGTCGCTATTCTTGATAGATATGCAATAAACTTTGTCTTGTAGAGTAATCTTAAGGCTGCATGATCCAATAAGCAAGTACATCAATCATTTAACAAGCTCACTGTCTAAGTTTTAGGTTCATATCAATATCATAAGTGTACAACGCAAAGAAAATATAAAGTTTAACGATATGCAAAGGACAAATTTTGATAGGATATATATGCAAAGGCATATAGAAATTCTAAATAAAAATAATAACTATGATTGATATAAATAGATAATATATTTAGGGCAAACATATTAAACTACGGAAGTTATCTTATTTTGGCAAATGCCAAAATGTTCAGAGAACTCAAAAATAAACAAAAACATTCAGTCATAATAATGTGCATTGCTAACTCATTAAATATTGCTTAATATATATGTACATAATAAATTACGTGACAGTATGTCTAAGTTAGCTGGTTGATTTCATGATATATCTGTACATTCATGTTGCGTTATTTTATACCGAAGTCAGTTTAACAATAATGCTCTCAAATTATATACACTACAGAAATATATCTTCACATTTATTTTAAATTGTTATGTATTTCATTATCTCAAACTGATCTATTTAACCCAGGGATCGAACTCTAACAAGAGGTATCACTCATTGACTCAAGTTCAGATACTGATACTCTTTGCGTCTCCCTTTCTCTCTAATGACATTGGTAAATATATAGATATATATCTTCTAGATGATAGAAGGCGTAAAATAGAAGGGACAAGTGGGCTCTTTAACTTTAGCATGGAACCAATCTAGGAGAAGTAAAAGTCTGAATATCATCCTGATCAACTTGTGTCAGAATATTGTAATTGTATTTGGAGGAAATGTTATGTATTGTAGGATTACACAAAATTAAAGAAATACTAAACAAACAATCAGAACATCTGAACGCAAATGTGAGGCAATTTATCATTTATCTCTGTAGTTCAAGTAAAACGCATTCAACTCTAAACAGGAGGAGAATAAAAAGAGCGAAAAAGAAAAGAGTAAAACATAGCCTATTTCTAACGCTGATACTAAATGAAAATGTTGTTAACATTTTTCATTTTATACAGACTTTTTACGGTTTCGGGACACAGAAGACATTTCAGAAAATAATAGTTACATCTACCTAACAAATGATTGTCCTAGACACACACACACACACACACACACACACACACACACACACACACACACACATCCAGTTTATTTATCGTATGAAAAATAAACCGGATATATATATATATATATATATATATATATATTATATATATATATATGAAACCAATATTATGTCAAACGTAATACTAAAGATACACATATGTGTTTATACTACTCCAGAATTTATATATAAAGCTGGAGAAATAGAATGGTTAATTAATGTTGAAACGTATATTAACGTCGACTCCAAAAGAATTACAGCTCGTTGTAATTTTATACTTCATATCGATTTATTATTTTCATGTAGAATTATTTGAAGACATAAATAAACATTTCTTTATTCAAATATGATATTTTATCTTTCATACGATAAATAAACCGGATAATATTTCAGATGCCAAAGATAGCACGCTAGACTAAGTTTTACATCTTAATGCCTAAACATTGATGCTTTCCTCTTAATGTTCATTTTTAACTTCTCAAGCTTCACTGAAACGCATGTTTCGATTTCTTACTTTCAATAATAATGTGATTAATAGGAATAATAATCAATAGCTATTTCTTACTCGACACAGGAAAATTATTCAGAGAGAATAATACGAATTTTTTTTTGTTAAGAAAATTTTGTCAAGCTTCAGGGAAACCTTCAATATTTGAAACTAAAGCAAATCTGTCAAGCTGAAATTATCGTCAATGAGATTCAAAAGGAATTTTTAACATTTGCGAATAGACTAAAACCTTGGCAATGTTAATGTGGCATTTACCACGTATCCCACGTATACGGGTCAGGCACAAGGCCCTATTAATGTGGGAACACATACAAACCGAAGCTTCTGGGGGCGGGTGCAAAAATGCTTGAACCTTGACAATGTTAATGTGTGCAAAAAGAGTTTCATTGATCGGTGAGTAGGGCCTAGAATATACCAACTGTATCCTCTTGAGAAAAAAACATTAATCTACATTCAGTAGTGAGTCTCCCGAGGTCTGGGATATATGGGGTCACTACTTTGTTATTATTACTCCCATTATTACTCGGAGGGTCCATGTGTAGGCCAAATAGATCTCTTCGAAAAGATTAATATTAAATAGGGATAATAAAAAATAATATATCAGTGTGCAAAAAAATGATTATTATTATTGAATAAGACAATAATATTGCTTAAGTTAATAAACATTTGTAACAAACAAGGGAATAACTGTACAAATTATTGTATTGTGAAGTGTTACTTGTTTACGAATTATTATAACCATACTTATCATTAAATAGAAATAGTTACTCGAAAGTGTATAATGGATCTTAAATTAAGACTGACTCTGTCATTAAATTACTCAACAAGGATTGACATACCATAAAAACTAACAAAAAACCAAGAGTTTCAATGATCTGTGGGAAGACAACATTCTGTATAGTCAACAATCAGTTGGTGATTGCTCCGAAGAACAATGTTTTTCATTGTATTGCAAATTCGACAATATTAAGAATTACAAAGTTCAAGAGAAGCGATTATGCAACATATTCTCAAATCTTTCATTGTCAGACAATTCATCTTTTCCTCTCAATTCAACATACATTGCATAGTAAGTGATCTCAAAACATTCAAGCCATTGAACATTCTATGGATAATTTTCTGACCCCCACAAAAAACAGGACTTTTAAAGAAATAATTATATTTAATTATATACAGTATGGTTGAAAAAGGTTTATATAAAGTCCGTCAAAATCCTAAATTAATCCTTCACACTTTTCGATAAAATGTGCATTTTTGTGAATACATAAAGATCTAGAAACACGTTAATAACAAATTCTGTTTTTTTTAATACCACCAAGGCTTAGTTGAATAAAAATATTCAGTTGATCAAATATGATAGCTAGAGTACCAATCATCCCAACTGTAAGCTTAATGTACATAACAAATTTCATCGTATAAAGCGCATATTGATAGTAAAGCACAGCCAATACTGTCAGTTACATCATATGTGCATTTAGAAAATTAGTCCTAAGAGGAAACAAACTGACGTGAGGAAAAGTGAACGAGTTGGAATCGATTTTGATTTGCCGATAAGAAAGTGGTACATCAACAAAATGAAACTTGGCTTAGAGAGTAGACAATTTGAAATTCAGCGGAAATCAGAAACCTAATCGATTTTTTATGGGTAACACGTGACCAGAAAGAAGAAAATCAGCCTAATAGTAGATGAGACTCTTTGAAAATCAAAGAGTCAAACTGAATTTTAAAGGTTTTAAATAATATCTAAAATATAAGTGTAGAATAAGAATGTTTGTTTGTTTGTTTATTGATTTTAACGGCATATCAACCCGTCCGGAGTGATGTCATGCCTACCGGTTATGATGTAATACATATTGTGTATTTTATATATATATACTTCTAGTAATTGGTTTTAACAATGTGTTAACATTATTGGGGGTTATGTTGTATGCTATTGTTTGTTTCATGTCTATATTCTATGGTATATTTTTGTTTCCTTCAAAAGGGAGAGAATATCCTCCATGTTGACATTTTCAAACAGATCCTTCATATTGTTTGCTTTTAAAATAACGGTTTCTGATGTGAGCAAAAAATCGCATTCCATGAATAAGAATGTGTTTGAATTTATCAGGATTGGCGATGTTGGACAAATCTTGATCTTTGCAAAATATGAAAGGAATTGAATTCCGAATGATTGTATCCATATTTTTGATAGGAAATAAAACGAAAAAAATACAGAATATATTATTGGAAAGTTACTCGAGACTTGTTGTCACTTGCTTCTCACTATCAGCAATCAGATATTATATGAAAAATATGAGTAAAAATATATGAGTAAAAAATAACAAACTTTTATGTTAAATATTCCGAAGATTAAAAACAAATAAAACATTGGAAAGAAAATAAAAGCTGCAAATAAAAAACATGGTTTTCAATGAATGACATCGCAATTATTTTGTTTGGGTATTATGATATCTTGATTCAGGAGTTTTTTTTTAAAATTTAGAAAGAAAATCGTTAAATCAATGAAATGGATATTTTCTATGTTAGAGATGAAATAGCAGAAGTAATTTGAGTGTAAGCAGTTAAAAATTCGTAGAAGGATTGAGAAAACTATTAAAAAAAAGTGCACCCCTCCAAGAAAGCGAAGAAACTATCCGGAAATAGGGATACAAGAACAATTAGACATCATATTCCATTCGGAAATGAAGGGTTTGCATGATAAAAAAGTTAAAACAAATAAAACATTTTAAAAAATTAATAGAAAAAGAATAAAGGAACCTTAAAGATGTAGATTAAATTTGACTTTTGTTGGCATTCAACCAAAATTCACTTTTTGAATAAATTCGCTTGTTTTGAATAAATGCACTTGAGCATTTTGCAATTCTAGGGATTTCCAGTCAAGTAGACTATTTATACTTTTGTGTTTTTATGCGAAAAATGTATCATAATAATCCTAGCTGCTTTCAGCCTTACAATTCAAGTTTATAATCTAACTTATAACTTAGGATCCATTGATATTCCGAATTAAATAGGTAACATCCAAACTAATTTAAATTGTAATGTATGTTAATTTCGATTAACACAATTTTTATTGTGTTCGCAATATATATCGAAAATAGGCGTTTACTGTATGCCAAATTTAAAAAAAATGAAAATAGAAATGAGCAGATGCATGAATTATTTTTACAGGATGCAAGCCTCTGGTGGGGCGAATTCAAACATTGCCCATGTTCTGTCGGCATTTCCCATCAGGCGTTTTAGACACCGGGCAGTCTTTACCCTTTTATGATAGAGGCACAGGTGCTGCATGAGGAAATGACCGCTGAAATTAATTTGATTGTTTTTTTATCTCTATCCACAGGGAAAGAATGTGAGACTTGGCCAGTTTAAAGTTTGGAAAAAAAAAGCGTACATG
>JALAJA010001211.1:0-28208 GCA_023376005.1 Doryteuthis pealeii | reverse complement strand
ATATGGATCTACAACACCACGGGATTTGTCAACATTACAAATCCTTTGAAATTTTTACCCTTTCTTCAATTGTGCTGTAAACTTTTAACTTGTTTTTGGGCTGAAATCATAACATTTTTATACTTTTTTTAAATAACATTTTTATATATTTTTACAACAAACTCTTTGAGTTTTCTTGTGGATATAATGCTTCTATTTTTAAATAAAATGTATTTTATTTTTAACACAGAATAGCTATTTTCAAAATTTAAAAAAAATTCCGGCCCGAACATGACGCTTCGTTTGTCCTTATTTGTTAGAGGAAAGACAATCATTTATCGATTATCTGTTTCTTATATAATCCGTCTGAGGATAGGAGCTACACATAAAACGTATTTCAAGAGTTCATAATAAATAATCATAGACTCTTTCGTCGATTTCAAACGCATGAGAGCCGTTCATAAAAAAAAAAAAAAAAAAAAAAAAAAAAAAAAAAAAAAAAAAAAAAAAAAAAAAATGATCAGTGTTCAAAAAATTAGAAATTACATTGGAAAGAAATCAAATTGAGTGTTTGTGCCGTATATCATGTGAAGTACGGCCAGGCTAAGCATTGCAAACTAAGCCGCACTCTATCACATGCAAAGGACTTTGCTTCTATTTATTACTTTTTGACCTCCAAATTCTGCTTTTATCAAAATGACTTCAACACTCAATGAGCCTGACTTTGCTCACTGATGCTGTTCTTTGCTAAGTCTCCAAAAGAAAAGAAACAAGAATAACCACAGTTTTTTTGAGTTGACCTTAATTTTTAGCCTTATTACTAAGGTAAGAATTCTCCCAACATTGCAGTACCATTCTTTGTGAAGTGACTCTATTACATCAGAACCTTAGCAGAGGACGATCATCAAGATTTGAATGACAGTGTCCAGTCCACCTAAGTTGGACTGGATCAAAAAAGTGTTAACGATACCAGTATGTCACATTTTTTAAGAGCATCCAGAAATTGCTGAGCCTTCTGTACCTCAGCGTATAACAACAGATTGGTTCTCAACCAATTGCTATATGGGAATGTGTCTATGTTGATATGATACCGTAAGGAGTCCTAGGTCTCGCTTACCATATAGAAATCGTAGAGAGGAATAACAGCCCTTTGTACACATTGATCTGTTTCTTTTATAGCTTAAGACACGTCATCCCAGCCCGTTTCTTGATCGAGAAAAAAATAAATTTGTGGATTGTGGATTTAGAATTCGAATTGGACTTTTTCATCATTCAAGAAATTAATTATAGACCTCTATATGACTCACAGTTAGGGAAAAGCATTTAACATATTGAGATCCTGCGTTGTCAGCTTGGTTATTGGGTTAAGATGAAAAAACTTGCCGTAGGAGGTGGCGAGCTTTGACCCCCTTATATGCTTTAGATTTGTTTAGGTTGATGGAACCTTAATTTTCTTAATACTTGATGACAAGACCAAATGCTTTTGTGCATGAAAAGAAGCGACCGACCGATCTAGCTTGAAAACTTTCAAACGAGTAGACACTTTGGGAGTATCAAGCCAAAAAGCATATTCCAACATTAGCAGAAAAGTACAAAACAAACACAAACTAAGGGCAAGAACAACACCCCTGCTTATTCCAAAGTACCCAACAGAGAAAAGAATCAGATGTAACGCCTCAGGACCACAAAGTAAGCCCTCATGAAATTAAATGAATGATGTTGTGCATGTTATCAGGGACATCTGCTTTATTAAGACTTTACACAACGGCTTTACGCGTTTAACAGAATTAAAAAACCATTTGCATTTCTTTGTTTCTTCTCCCATACTTTGTCAGTCCACTTGCCTCAAAGTCAAAATCATATCGATATCCCACGAACAAGCTCTGAATCTACCCTGGGACCAGGATTATACCTTGTCGACGAAGACTATCAATTGATTAAGCATAACACGAAGCAAGGATTTCCCTGCAATAAAAAAAGCAGTGAAATACCCACGTATGACTTGTCTTTTTCTTTTAAGAGACTGTGAATTATAGCATCTTTAACATCTTGTGCGGACATGCTCCCCATCTGCCTTAATCAGAATAAACAACTTTATAACCTCTTTTATTAAGTTCTTTCATCACCTATTTTGTATAGCTTCGAAAGGTATATAATGCTCGACCAAGGCTTTAAACGATGAACAACTGTAGAGTGGCAGTTTGGATCGTCGGTTAAATTCTTGATGTGTTGCGAGTTGGTTTACGATAGGTTTTGAGGGATGGAAGAGAAAAAAAAATCTTCATTTATAGAAGATAATAAGAGAAAAAAAAAATCTCATTTTATAGAAGATAAAGCATCATTCAAGACAGATTCCATTCTAGACCCAAAATTCCAGACCTCGGTAACATGACTCAGACATAAATAGGTGCTAGATCCACCAAGGTTTGACGGACCAAAAATATCCTTCAAGCCATCATAGAAAGGCTTTGGATCTGTTCGTCTACTAGCTTTTTTTGTCTAGCTTCTGTAGCTAATTTATACCAACCACATTTCTTTTCGATTAATCACCCAAAAAGACCTTTTGCACCTCCCCTCTTACATAAAATGATAAGCCCATTTGTCTGACAGCTTTTTATCAGAAAAGGCAGCTTGTTATGAGCTTTAGCAATCCTCGATTAGTGCTTAACTTACTTGGTCGATTTCTCACTCCAAACCAATGCTTGGTTATTTGTAAAGTGGCAAGCCAAAACTCCACAAGAATTCAAATATTCTGGCCCTCCTTAAGTTCTATTCTAGGATCCTCAACGCGTATAAGAGATATTCAACATTTCAACAACTACTGAGTCAAGTTTAGATTAAAATATTCTTCAAAAGATGTTAACATCTTCAATGCCGTTCTTGCCATCTTATGGATTTTGATTACTGTCTACCAAGTATCGCTAAGAGACAAAGTGACTGCACAACATGCCCAATCATCTGATAGCAAGAAGTACCGTGAAATTAATCTGGTATGATAGACCTCCCTTAAGATGTCACCGCTTCTATTATTATTGTATAAGTCCATAAGCATACCAGTCCTTGCGAGCGAGGGGGTGTGATTCCAAGAACTGGTCTACAGCGAAACTTTGGTTGTTGAAAAAGGGTGTTAATAATACTCAACCCAAACTCTTCACACGACATTACAAATAATTCATAAACCATTTGTGTTCAGTCTTACCAAACCCCATGATGACCCAACACGTCGGAACCAAAGCTTCAAAATAGAACCAACCCCTAGCATTGAAGTCATCGGCTAATTAAGATTCTATCAGAGTGTGGAATTCTAGAATGACTGAATCGTTAAGAGAGTCTTAGAAAAAATTCATTTCCGTGCTCACTGCAAGACAAGTGGGTGTATAACAACTAATTATGTTTAGATTAACTGTTACCCTTAAGCTGATTTAAAGAGTCACTATCGATCATTAATACCCCGAGGGAGGCGAAGTCAGCTCTGTGCAAGGGATACTTTGATGGCAAAGCCTACACCAGGAATTTCTAGACAAATCCGACTTCTCTACAACTCCAGTAGAATGTAACCACTATCGACTTCCTCCAAGTGAAACCAAATTCCAGCCAAAACGAGTTTCACTTGAGTGCAGCAATGTCAATCTTTGTATACTTAAGGTTAAGTGACATAAGAGCTGTTTACGTTGTAATGATTAAATCATTATCTTGCCAAGCTCTCACAGCCAAGAAAACAATTTTTAAATTTGTATTAATAGGCTTTATTTGTTTTTCGACTTCAGAAATGGATAGCCATCGAGCACAGCAAACCTAACAAACTTTTCAAATGGGTATTACATTTTTTAAGGCCCTTTTATCCCTTCCTTCATTGAGGAAAAGCAAGTGCCCTCTCTAAATGGGCATGTTTTGTCGCCAATGGAACGAGACAGACTGCACACATACCCAGTTGATATGAAGAACGGCTATCATCCAAAGATCGCCTCTGTACAAAAGCGTCTGGCTAAGGATTTCCAGTATATCCTCACCTAGCTCCCTTAATGGTGACTAAGTTGCAAGAGCAGCAACCCAAAGGAAAAACGAATTAAGCGTGAAATGATTCTAATGAAACACCTACATAGTTTTTGTGTTAGAGTGCGTGAAGGCTTGTGTTGGACCATCCCCACTTTTTGACACAGTCGATGGAATGAACGGGGTGCAAGGAATGCCACAAATCCAATCAACGGTGACCCCCAGGGGTACAGGATTAAATAGTACCCATAAGCGATTTTGAGGCGACCATGACACAATACATATATACATGTGCCATACATATTTTCACTCCGTTGAGGTTTTTTCACATCAGCGTTAGCTGACCGTATTTCACTGGATGGCTAGTGACAACAAGTCGTCTCCTCATCTTCAGGACTCTTCTGAGTATCCTAGCCGATTGCAGCAGTGGATGGTCTCAATTCTTCAATTCTGATCTAATCCTTAAGTCTATTCCAGTTTTATTGGGACACCGTTCCAAGTGCACCCAACTACAATTGGTATCACTTTCATTCTCATATTACCACAGCTTTTCAATCTTTGGCATAGGTCCAGTATTTATCCAATCTTTTCATTTTCGTTCAGCTTCCCATGTTGATCTGCTGAACCACAACGATCCACCAGTTGACAGGCTTCTCTTTTTTTTCTTTTTTTTTTGCTGGTGATAGTGGGATATGTCTTATCTCCAAAGTCCCAGAGTAATTTTATGCGGTCATTCTCAATTAACACAGATTCTCGGTTTATGTATAACCATTTGTTGATGGTCAAATTAATTTTAACATAATCCCAGTGGATCACCTTCCCAACCCAGTCGTGCCTAGCTTGCTAGTTCTCATTGTGCGAGTTTGCTTACATTTACTTAATACTTGGGATTACAGTCTCATCTCTGTACCACACATCTACAGTTACTGCTTTATCAATTTTTGCTTCGATAAATGTGTTCTTATTGGCATGTATTTTTGTGCAGCATGTAATCTTTCTTGCTTCTTTTTTGTGTATTCTGTGAGTCCTGGAGTGTGGCCTTACACAGTCTCTATGTTGGCAAACCTCTTCCACCTTCCTTTTCGTGATGCATATAAGCCTATCTTTATCATCTCTAGCTGGTGGTAGAGCCTTGCTGCATTGTCATTAATTCCTAGTCCTTTTGGTCGCAACTGTCTTAGTTTATTTGTCCATTTTTATAGAATGGCCACCCCTGAATATCTATACAGGAGACGGCCCAGGTATTTATTCTTGCATAAGATTGTCTGCTGTTGAGCTTGGTTTCTAAGCAGCTTCCTTTCTTCTGAAATTTTTTTCAGTCTTTTCTTCATCTTCTCTTTGCTTGATATTGTCTGGCTCTAAAATTCCTAAGTATTTGTAGTTTCGTGTTCTTCAAGTGATTTATAGTGTTTGATTTAGTATTATTATTGTTGCAGATTAACTATTGTTTCAATTCTTTTTTGGCGCGAAAAAAAATTCAAAAAACACAAAGGAATTCGAGAAGAAACAAAAGGATTTCCAGACAGAAGATCTGATAGAAGAGAGAAGAAAAGTGTATAAACATCTAAGGCTGCTGGCTTAGACCGGTTAAACAAACTTTCAACGGAAAAATAACAAAAGAAGGATAACAAAAAGACTTCCATTGACTGTGTGACAAATCTAGGATTGCAAATCACGTTCTATAGTTCCGGTGTAATTTGAATAGACCAGACATGCTGGGGTAAAAAAATGGGAAAAAGGACGGTTATTAGACCGAGAGTTCACAGTAGAGATTTGGAAGCCGCCGAGTCAGTCGCTCCACTCGACTCTCTCGTAAGAAAACATTTTGTACATAACCTTCACGGTCATTTCACACGCATTCAAACAGGCGCGATCACGACTCGCATTCTCCTTTTCAATCCACTGCCAACCGAGGAAAGAAAATAAAAGTCCAGCTTCATTTGTATACCTGTGTGGTATTTTAACCAGTGTACTACATACCCCAGTGGCTTGTCAATTGATACAGTATATAACATACGTCAAATGGTAGCACAGTGACCAGCCTACACTAAAATGCATTTTTTTATTGACAAAAAAGAAAAACCTAGGTTGATACAGAACCTGGTTTGCCACGGAACAGACCACACAGAAAAACTAGACATCGCGTTTACGGCCGGGACATCAAAAAGAAAAAAAAAAAAAAAAAGGAGGTGATTCTTGATTTCTTTGTGTACGCTCTGATCTTATGTGTCATAGAAATTGTGTTGTTTTAAAAAAGAACAAATATATTATGGAAGATGCAGCGAATTTTTAGTGATTTTTAATTCAGGGTCTGACCGCGAATGAGAGTAATTGGTAGCTTGTTCGCGCTTACAAACACATTATTTAGAGGGGAATCTTTAATAAGAAGTATTAAACCATAGTTCGCTAAGGAGATGCCGTGGATATCAGACTGGTTGGGATAGCAGCGATATTTCCAATGACGCCGTGCAGAAGAAAAAATGTCAAACGGCTCTCCTTACAAACGGAGGGAACCTTTGCGCAATATATACAGAGACTAATAGCGAGTAACCCACAACTAACGTGAACGAGTTGAAACATTCCTTAGGAGGGTATCTACGGTAGTGGTGGTGTCTAACGCCCAATGCTCGCGTTATGAATTAGCTAATGTTAAGCCAGGGTAATGACGAAGAATTAAAGAGTATATCAGAGGTGGTACGCCTTGCAGAGAGATCACAGGAGGAACGCAAGTGCGCTGCTGGGCAAGTGCTAGGGTTTTTTGTAAGAAGATAAGAGACCGGGACCATAAGGTTGGCAGTGTGAAAGACGAACCACAAAATTAGAAGCTGCTATCAGAAAGGCCGCTATCTGAATTAAAAGGAAGATTCGCGCTCGACGAAGGCTCGAAAACGCAAGAAGAGCCTATGGCGGATTTGCCACTGTCGGAGAGCGGATACAGATAGAAGCAGTGAGTCATCTGAATAATAATAATAAGTAATTAAACATAATATTAAAGAATAATAATAATAATAATAATAATAATAATAAATAATAATAAGGTAGATATAAGACAGACACAGTAGGAAAGGACGTATGAAGGAATAGACCACAAAGAGCGGGAAAAGGAGCATTTTAGTGTTGAATCGGAATGCAGGGTCATATGCGAGGATCTTGTTAGTATCAGGTCTCGGGAACAACGCAGAGGTCGCTCTGCGACGTCCTAACGAGTTGAACAAGAATGTACCAACGCACATAGTGGGCGCGCCAAACCTCTTTCGCGAGAAGATTATATAGTGTTACGATTAAGATTAGAAGCCGTAGTAAGAACAGGGGCAGAGGTTATCAGTTTATAAGCAGTAGGTTATAGAAAAATGCAACCAAAACCTAAACTACCAAACGCAAAGGACGTTCAAATAAGAACTGCTAATGGTCCTCGTACATTGAAGGCTTATGTCGTCTCAGTCCAGATAAGGAAAGCAATCCACGTCCCCATTGATTTTTTTTGTTTATACGAATCTTATAGAAACGATCATTCTCGGCCGCATTAGCTTGAGGCAAAAATGGAGTGAGAATGTATTTTGATTTGGGGGCCTTGAAACTTAGGGCAGGAATACATAATATTAGAAGAAAGATATTCATATTTCCTCTATAATTAGGTTAGCACCAAAATATAACATATTAAAAAACCAAACACTTGTAAAGGGGCCAAACTAAGCTCAGAAACGTGGGCGGTATGGAAAAATTGCAACAAACGTAGCTAAGCAGATACGTTAAGCAATTTCAGCGCTATTCTGTAGCCAACGCAGTCTTAGAAATCCCTAAATCTCCACCAGTTTTTCGTGTGATAAGTGAATAATACTAACCAGACGTTTACCTAAGATGGGGATGCCAAGTTGCCTCGTTTTCGGATAGCAGGAGTATAGTATTTCTGAAAATTACTTATACGGGAAGAGTAAAATTGTCCGATACAATTAGAACCAGGCAATGGTAGCAAAGAATTTAAGCCGAGATTGATAGGTTACAAAAAGAAATAGGGACTTTTCGTTAGTGATGATAAAAACCTGCGGCAGGACTGATACTCAGAGATGCGATATCGACACTGCGGAACACATGATCCAAAGGAAGCGGCCATATTCGCACGCCACTTAAACCATAGAAGGTTGCGTCGACGCAGCAGCGATGAAATGATTAGAAGCAGGTGTTTCCCAATAGTTTAGTATGAGAAGAAAGATGGCACTAAAAAGCATTTTGGTTGACTTTAGGGACTCAACAAAATCACAAAAAATATGCCCATCCACTTCCAGGTAATGATGATATTACTGGCATCACTCGGCATCGGCGACGTTTATTTATAGAAGCTTGATTTGAAATCAGGTTACTGGCAACAGTTAAACTCAGAAGATGACAAGGAGAAAAAAGTAGCCATTCACTTGTCACCAGCGGGTTTGTTTGATTTAATGTCATGCCTGACTGTGCAAATGCCCCTGCGGGCTTTTTCAGGAGTTGATGTCGATTGTCTACAGTGGACAAGAATTTTCCCCGCCATCTAAGATATATTTTGATTATTTCAAACTCATTTGAAAGATCAGCTTGAGTCATATAATGCAGTCTTCAATAGTTTACGCGGAGCATACCTCAAGGTGAAAACCAGCCAAGTGCGAGTTCTTTAAAAAAGACTCAATACCTGGGTCAGGAGTAGTGAGAGAAAGTTATACAGGCCAGATTAGATAAGGTGAAGGCCATATAAATAAGTTCCACCCCAACCACTGTTAGCAGGTGAGAGCTTTCATTGATGACCTCACTATCGCCGTTTATTAGGAATTTTCTGATATAGCCGAGCCCCTAATTAATCGTTATACTAGAAAGTATGCGAGTTTCAATGGGACGGACGCTTGTCAGACTGTCTTTCGATATGTTTGAAAAAGAGCTCGCGGATATTTTGATATTTCAAATTTATCCCGACCCAAACAAGGATATAGGCTAAGACCTGACGCCTATGACCAATTCAATTGCCGCATGTTTCATCCAATCGGTTGATACAAAAAGGAAAAGAAAAGATAGAAAAACCTATTTATTTACGTGTCTGCATAAGTTAAGCGATACGCAAACGAGATGGTCACTTATAAAAAGGGAGGCGTACGCAAATACATTATGCCTTCAAAAGCTAAACCACTATCTGCATAGCGCACATTCCACGATCTACACGTGATCACCGACCCCTATAACACTTACTTAATCAACTAACAAAATAAGATGATACAGACTTTGGCTCTGAGCATGACAGGCTCAAAGGTTAAAGACAATGTTTGACGCAGGATCTTTTCACGTGCCGTCGATGTAGATGGGGGGTATGTTGATTCTCCCGTAGAGATAAGATATAGCATTACTTATAGTGCGATAAATTCGAATTCAAATTGAACGAAAGAATTTTGCCAGCCTATAACAATCCTGGACGCGCCATCAATGACGCAACGAACGCTCCCACATGCAGGGGATAGACATATTGCGGGAGCAAAGTTGAATCGGACAAGGAGATTCTAGACCTAAAGAGTAGGTAAAAATGGTAGAGCTAAAGAATAGAACAAGAAAAAATATATAGTAATGGATGAGATAGTGTGATTACCTTGTCTCAGCCTGATGATAAACCATCTCATCAGATGTAATCCCGTCACACCTTTAGAAAAAAATTCTCATTCAATGCCACGATGACAATGTCACATGGCTGTGAAGAAAGACCTTTCAGCGATAAAACGGAAATATTTCTGCGCCCTGTTTGCTAAAGAGATATTAATAATTTTGTAGGTAACGTCATTCAGACAAGAATCTGAAAAAGAACAGGAACCCCATATGCAAGGAGTGTGATAGCCCTCCTTCCTCTTGTCAAGCTTGCTTGGATGTCTCTGGCCCTATCGAAGACTCAATCAGGAAATCATATATAATTACTTTCATAACATGTACAGTGGAGGGCCTGAGGCGTTATGTTCCTAACAAGAAGCAGAAAACAGTGGTAAATCTTTAATTGAATGAAGTCTTCCCAACAGTGGCACCACTCGAGCTTTAACGGATAAATGCGGCCTTGAGAATATCAATGAGATTATGTGGAAAAAAAATAGAACACTTGAAAATAAGGTAAACGAAATGAGTTGATGAAGAGAAATAACAAGTATCTTATATTTATGCATACTAGCCCATTAAGTCTGAACGCTAGCGTCCAGACGCTCCAGAACTTTTATTTTATTTTAAATCCCCACACATACATCCCCACCCAAGCTACGCGCGAGCACAGTAAGGATCATTAGTGTTTTTTTGTGAAGTGTGGTAAGACAAAGATAGCTTATTATCAGACTTGAACGAGATTTATAATGAGTCTGAAGTGAGGAATTTCTCTCTGGCTAAGAAGCCCAATTATACCTCGGAAGGTTGTGTATGTTAAAGAAGTAGAAGTGCTAATTAATCAGGAATTACTTAATAAGGTCATAGTGGACTGTAGCGAGAATTTTTTATCTGGCTAAAAGCGACCAGCATACCTCTTAGGGTGTCTATGTGAAAAAGTCAAAGTGGTGTATTTAAAAAAATTTTTTGACATTTGGCTTTCGAGAGAAAGGACTCGTTCTTCGTTGCGTTGCGTTTGGTTTGGTTGTTTTTTTTTTTTTTTTTTTTTTATGTTTACGTCGGTTGATTCTTGGTTGAATTATTTCTTTGGGTGGTTTCTTGAGCTGCAAACGATCCTTTAAAGACAATAAGAGGGGAATTAGTCCAAAACTCTTTTACTGACAATGTAATGTTTTTTATGTGTTTTAGTCAGGTCGTCACGACGGAAATTATGCGCGAATTTTTTTTTCTTTTTATATCGTTACCCACGCATCGCGTGGGACGAATTAAAAAAAAAAAAAGCTTGAAACCTTTTCTTTTTCCGTTTTTTTTTATGTAATCTCCTGTCTTTTTCTGCGTGCAAACAATTAGTATGGACGCAAAAATTAACACGATTACTTGACTTTTTTTTTTTTTTAAATTCATTTTTGTTGATTTTTTAATTCAATCACCCTGCAAGTTGGCTTTAGCGCCCGTGTATGTTTTTATCATTTAGACAGCAAAACTATTCACTTTCACCCATATCGGAACAATGCCAATTGTAGTATGGTCATTTTTTTAAATTTATTTTCTTTTACTGGCTCGAAAAGGTGAATGCGCTAATAACAGAAATTTTAGCTAGTAATCGTTGACTACAGTGAGTGCGGATAAGATAAGTAACATTGAGTTCATTCATTAAAAAAAAAATTTTTTTTTTTAATTTTGAATTAAAAAATTTTCTTTTTTTTGTACCAAAGTTAATTTTGAACTGAGTATTCAAGGAGATTTAAAAAGAAACAGTAACGGGAAGGAACAAAATTTTATGTGTATTATTTGTATTGTGCAAGGACCAATTGTAATTATTACTCACGTTTTTTTTTTTTTTTTACTTTTAAAAAATTTTTATCAGCCCCCTTTTCTTGTTCTTTTTTCGCGCTAAATTATTATTTTCTCTCGTTTCTTCTTCTCTATTCTTCTTCTTGATGGTACGTTTTCATCCGTTCAATTTTTTTGTTCCACGTGGTAGCGGGAGGCAATCTCTTCGATATTGTCGTACATGATGATATTTGATAATAAAATCTGCGATGAACTTTTAATTTTATATTTAAAATAGATCGGTTTGTTAAAATTGCATCGGTTATGGTGCTGTTGTTCGAATCACGCGGTAGATCACCAGTAATTATAGTTTTAATACGAAATGAGGAAGATGAAGAGAAATAACAAAGACACAAACTGTTTTGATAGTATAGATTAAGACTTTATTAATCTGCCCTTAAGTCTGAACGCTAGCGTCCAGACGCTTCAGAACTTTTTATTTATTTTAAATCCCCCAAAGACCTAAACATACATCACGTTACAACGTCATTTTATCACCTCAAAGTAACGGTAAGGTAGAAGGATTCAACTAAACCAAGCATTGATGTTTTGGCAAAAAGAAAATTAGGCAGCAACGAAACAGTGATAGAGTATTACATCAACCAAATGTAGCAGCTTGCGGTTTACGTAAGCGAAACCCACAAAATTCTCGCCATATTACTTACTTTATAATAGTCGGATGTACTTTGCCTCCTAGACAATTTACTGATAGCCTCGTCAGTATATTATCATGGTGATGAACATCATAAATAACCTCTAGCAAAGAAATGCATCGTGTTTATCTTTAGTTAGGAATAACATAAAAAAAAAAAAAAGGTGAGGAAAGTAGCGATAGATAAATCTCTTATAAGATAAAGACGGCAGAGTTTAAGGTTGTATTGGATGTACTAAAGAACCACCATAGAAGAGGGAAGTTGGAATATGCGTTGCGCGGCCATATTATGTGGTAATGGAAAAGACTGGCCCCGCTTCTATAGAATGAAAGACCAGTTAACCGGCTCATCCAAAGACGCCATTTTTACCGAGGAATGGGAAATTCCCACGACAGAGAGGCCTGTTACGCGAACAGTAGCAGTAGCTGCCCCCGGTTAGAATCTAGTGATTCTGACAGGTGAATCCATGGAAGAACGGCGAGTCATCCCAGCCTCCATATCAACAGTCGCCCAATACGTTCTTATCCGCCCGTTTGCGTCGTGTCATAATACGACCGCCTCCATTAATGGAACAATTCGACTCAATCCTCTGATTCCTCACGGTTGGTGTCGCATTTGTGTACAGGAGAAGTCGGTCTGTTCTTCCATGGATTCACTGTTCAGAATCACTAGATTCTTACCGGGCAGCCTACTGCTACTTTCCGTAACGGCCTCTCTGTCGGGGGAATTCCCATTTCCTCGGCATGCGTCTTTGTGACTGAGCCGGTTAACTGCGTCTTTAATTCATAGGAGACGGGGCCAGTCTTTCAATTACCACGTAATATGCGCCGCCAAACGCATAATCCAACTTCCTCTTCTTATGTCGTTTCTGTATAGTACACCAAATCACCAACCTTAAACTCTCCGTCCTTTATCTTACTAAGAGATTATACTATCGCTACTTTCCTCACCTGTTTTATGTGTATTCCTAAACTAAAGTAAACAACGATGCATTTCTTGTAGAGTTGATTTCCATGATGCTCATCACCATATATATACGACGATGGCATCAGTACATTGTCTAGGGCAAAGTAACATCCCTTATTATAAAAGTAAGTAATATGCAGAGAATTTGTGTTTCGCCTTACGTGAAACCGGAAAGCTGCTAACATTTGGTTGATTAAACATTCCCATCACTTTTCGTTTCTGCCAAATTTTTCTTGCCAAAAACATCATGCATTGTTCTATGGAATCTTTCTACCTTACACGTTACTTTGAGGCTTGATTAAAAATGACGTGTAACGTGAGGTATGTTAGGTCTTTGTGGGGATTTAAAAAATAAAAAGTTCTGAGCGTCTGGACGCTAGCGCTTCAGACTAACGGCAGATAATAAAGTCTTTAATCTATACTTCAAACAGTTCGTGTCTTGTTATTTCTCTTCATCTCCTCACCTTTCGCTATTACCTATAAATTGGTGATCTACCGCCGTGATTCGAACAACAGCCACCCATAAACCGATGCAATTTAACAAACGATCTAATTTAATAAATAAAATTAAAAGTTCATCGCCAATTTATTTATCAAAATAATCACATCATGTACGACATCGAAAGATGTCTCCCGCTACAAACAGTAACAAAAATTTGACACCGATGAAACGATACATCAAGAAGAAGAAAAAAGGAAAAGAAAGAAGAAACGAGAGAAAATATAATACGACAAAAAGAAAAAGAAAAAGGGGGCTGATAAAATTTTTTGTTAAAAAGTAAAAAAAAAAAAAACGGGACGTAAATAATTACAAATTGTCCTTGCAACATACATAATTAATAACACAATAAAATTTGTCCTTCCCGTTACTGTGTTTTTAAATCTCTTGAATACTCAGTTACAAAAGTTAACTATTAAAAAAAAAAAGAAAATTTTTAAATCAAAAATTTAAAAAAAAAATTTTTTTAATGAATGAACTCATGTACTTAATCTTCTAACCCCACTCACTTCAAACCATTACTAAGCAAAATTCTGTTATACGCATTCACCTTATTCGACATAAAAGAAAAATAAGATTTAAAAATATCGAACCTACTAACAACTTGGACATTGTTCGCATATGGGTGAAAGTGCAATAGTTGCTGTCTTAAATACCTAAAAACCATACACGACCTAAAGCCAACCTTGCAGGGATTGAATTAAAAAATAACAAAAAAAATGTAATTTAAAAAAAAAAAAAAAAGGTCAAGTAATCGTGTCTATTTTGCGTCCATACTAATTGTTTGCACGCAGAAAAAGACAGGATATAACATAAAAAAAAGGAAAAAAGAAAAGTTCAAGTTTTTTTTTTATTCGTCCCCACGCGGAAATGCGTGTAAACGATTATAAAAGAAAAAAATTCAGGCATAAATTCTCCGTCGTGACGACCTGACCAAAACACATAAAAAAACATTAATTGTCAAGTAAAAAGAGTTGGACAATTCCCCTCTATTTTCTTTAAAGGATTCGTTTGCACCAAGAAACCAAGAAATAATTCAACCAAGAAAATCAACCGGACGTCAACTAAAAAAAAAAAAAAAAAAAAAAACAACCAACCAACGAACGAACGAGTCCTTTCTACGAAGCCAAAATGTCAAAAAAAATTTTTTAAATAACACCACACCTTTGACTTTCACCATAGACAACCCTACAGAGGTATAGCTGCGTCCTTTTAGCCAGGAAAAAAATTCCCTCGCTAGCAGTCCACTTATGACCTTATTAAGATAATTCCTGATTAATTAAAGCCACCTCTACCTTCTTAACATACACAACACTTCAGAGGTATAATTGGTCCTTTTAGCCACGGAGAGAAATTACCTCACTTCAGACCATTATAATCTCGTTCAAGTCTCTGAATAATAAAGCTATCTTTGCCTTACACACACCTTACAAAAAAAACACTAATGCATCCTTACTGTAGCTCGCTACTTGGGTGGATGTATTGTGGGGATTAAAATAAATAAAAAGTTCTGAGCGTCTGGACGCTAGCGTTCAGACTTAATGGCAGATGAATAAATAATAAATACTTGTTATTTCTCTTCATCAACTCATTTCGTTTACCTATATCTTCACAGTGTTCTTTTTTTCATAATCTCATTGATATTCTCAGCGCCCATTATCCGTTAAAAGCTCGAGTGTGCCCCACATCTGGGAAGACTTCATCAATTAAAAGATTTACCACTGTTTCTGCCTCTTGTTAGGAACATCAAACGCCTCAGCCATCCACTGTACATGTCTATGAAAGTAACTATATACTGAATTACCTATTGAGTCTTCGGATAGGCCCAGAACATCAAAAAGCAAGCTTGACAAAGAGAAAGGAGGCATATCACACTCCTGCATATGGGGTTGCTGCTTTTTTTCAGATTCCTTGTCTGACAATGAAACGCATCTAACCTACAAAATTTGATTAAATCTCTTAGCAAACAGGGCCAGAAATATTTCCGTTTAATCGACTGAAAGGTTTTCTTCACACCCATGTGAACCGATTGTCATCGTGGCATTGAAGAGCACATTTTTTTAAGGTGTGACGGGATATTACAATCTGATGAGATGTTATCATCAGGCTGAGACAAGTAATACACTATCTCATCCATTACTATATATTTTCTGTTCTATTCTTTTAGCTCTACCATTTTTAACCTACTCTTTAGGTCTAGAATCTCCTGTCGATTCCTGCTCCCCAATCATGTCATCCTGCAATGTGGGACGTTCGTGCGTCATGATGGCGCGTCAGGATTGTTATAGGCTGCAAATTCTTTCGGTTCAATTTGATCGAATTTATCGCACTAACTAAGTAATGTCCTATCATCTATCTCTACGGAGAATCAACACTACCCCCCTCTACATCGACGGCACGTGACAAAAGATCTGCGCAAACATTGTCTTTACCTTTGAGCCTGTCATTTGCTCAGAGCCAAAGTCTGTATCATCTATTTGTATAGTTGAATAAGTAAGTGTTATAGGGGTCGGTGATCCGTGTAGATCGGAATGATGCGCTATGCAGATAGTGGTTTAGCTTTTAAGGGCATAAGTATTGCGTACGCCTCCTTTTCTATAGTTGACCATCTCGTTTGCGTATCGCTTAACTTATGAGACAGTAAATAAAAGGTTTTTCTACCTCTTTCTTTTCCTTTTTGTCAATAACCGATTGGGATAAACATGCGCCAATTGATTGGTATCATAGGCGTCAGTATATAGCCTATACTCCTTGTTTGGTCGGGATAAAATTTGGAAAAATACAAATATCGCGCAGCTCTTTTTCAAACTATCGAAACAGTCTGACAAGCGTCTCCCATTGAAAACTCGCATACTTTCTAGAATTAATTAGCCGGGCTCGGCTATATCAGAAAAATTCCATAAAAACGGCGATAGTACGAGGTCATTCCAATGAAAGCTCTCACCTGCCTAACAGTGGTTGGGTGGAAACTTATTTTATTGGCCTTCACCTTATCTAAATCTGGCTGTATACTTCTCTTCACAACCTGAAACCCAGTATTGAGTCTTCTTCTTAAAGACTCGCACTTGGCTGGTTTCAACTTGAGGTTATGCTCCCTAAACTATTGAAGACTGCATCTATATGACTCAAGTGATCTTCAAATGAGTTTGAAAATATCAAAATATCATATCTAGATAGGCGAGGGAAAAAAGCTTCTTGTCCACGTAAGACAATCGACATCAACTCCTGAAAAACCCCAGGGGCATTTGCGAGTCCAAATGGCATGACATTAAAATCAAACAAACCCCTGTGACAAGTGAATGCACTTTTCTCCTTGTCATCTTCATGGAGTTTAACTTGCCAGTAACCTTGATTTCAAATCAAGCTTCTATAATACCTCGCCGATCCGAGTGATGCCAGTATATCATCAATAACTGGAAGTGGGATGGGCATATTTTTGTGATTTGTTTGAGTCCGCCTAAAAGTCAACACAAAATCTTTAGTGCCATCTTTCTTCTCAACTAAATACTATTGGGAAACACCTGCTTCTATCATTTCATCGACTGCTGCGTCGACCACACTTCTATGTTTAATGGCGTGCGATATGGCCGCTTCCTTAGGGATCATGTGTCCCAGTGTCGATACGCACTCTACCGTATCAGTCTCTGCCCAGGTTTTATCATCACTAACGAACAAGTCCCTATTTCTTTTAGTACCTATCAATCTCGGGCTTAAATTCTTCTGCTACCATTGCCTTTCTAAATCTGTATCGGAAATTTTTTACTCTCCCGTATAGTAATTCAGAAATACTACCTACTCTTCCGAAACGAGCCAACTGGACATCCCCATCTTAAGGTAACCGTCTGGTTAGATTATTCATTATCAACAACGAAAACCTGTGGGGATTTAGGGATTCTTACGACTTGCGTTGGCTACGAGATATGCCGCTGAAATTGCTAACGTATCTGCTCTCAGTTGTTCAATTTCATATTTCCATACCGCCCACGTTTCTTGAGCTTAGTTGCCCTTACAAGTGTTGGGGTTTAATGTTATATTTGTGCTAACCTAATTATAGAGGAAATATGAATATCTTCTTCTAATATTATGTATTCCTCCCTAAGTTCAAGGCCCCCAAATCAAAATACGATTCTCACTCCTTTTGCCTCAGCTAATCGCGACCGAGAATGATGTTTCTATTAAAAGATTCGTTACAACAAAAAAAATCATGGGGAGTGGATTGACTCCTATCTGGACCTGAAGACGACATAAGCCTTCAATGTACAGACCCATTAGCAGTTCTTATTTGAACGTCCTTCGTTTAGTAGTTTAGGTTTTGGTTGCATTTTTTCTATAAACCCTACTGCTTATAACTGATACCTCTGCCCCTGTATCTACTACGGCTCATACTTCGTACCCATTAATTCTAATGGAAACAAGTTGGCGCGCCAACTATGTGCGTTGGTACATTCTTGTTCCACTCGTTAGGCGTCGCACGAGCGACCTCTGCCGTTCCCGAGACCTGATACCAACAAGATCTCGATATGACCTGCATTCCGCAATTCCAACACCTAACAATGCTCCTTTCCCGCGTCTTTGTGGTCTATATTCCTTCATAACGTCCTCCTACTGTGTGCTCTATATCTACCATTCATTATTCATTATTATTATTATTATTTATTATTATTATTATTATTAATATTATTATTATTATTATTATTATTATTCGATGACTCACTGCTTCTATCTGTATCCGCCTCCGACAGTGGCAAATCCCCCATAGGCTCTTCTTCGTCTTCGAGCCTTCGTTCGAGGCCAATCTTCCATTTTAATTCAGATAGGGCCTTCTGATAGGCAGCTTCTAAATTTTTGGGCTCGTCTTTCAACACTGCCAACCTTATTCCGCGGTCTCTTACCCTTCTTACAAAAAACCCTAGCACTTGCCTCACAGCCACTTCGTTCCTCCTGTCGCTCCCTCTGCCAGGCGTACCACCCTCTGCATATACTCTTTAATTCCTTCCGTTCTACCCTGCTTAACATTAGCTAATTCACTAACGAGCATTGGCTTAGACACCACCCGTAATACCCTCCTAAGGAATGTTTCAACTCGTTCCACGTTAGTTGTGGGTTACTCGCTATTAGTCTCTGTATATATTGCGCAACGGTCCCTCCCGTTGTAAGGAGAGCCGTTGACATTTATTCTCTTCTGCCACGCGTTACGACTTGGAAATATCGCTGCATATCCCCCAACCAAGCTTGATATCCACCATCTCCTTACGAAACTAATGGTTTAATACTTCTTATTAAAGATTCCCTCTTAATGTGTTTAACCGAACAAGCTACATTACTCAACTCAGCGGTCAGACCCTGAATAAAATCACTAAAAATTCGCTGATCCATTTCCTATATATATATTTTCTTTTTTCAAAAAAAACAAAACACTTTCTATGACAAATAAGATCAGAGCGGTACACAAAGAAATCAAGAATCACTACCTTTTTTTCTTTTTTTTTTTTCTTTTGATGTCCGGCCGTATCGCGATCGTCTAGTTTTTCTGTGTGTCTGTTTCCGTGGCAAAACCAGGTTCTGTATCAACCTAGGTTTTTCTTTTTTGATCAAAAAAAACAGTGTAGCTGGTCACTGTGCACCAATTTTTGACGTATGTTATATACTGTATCAATTGACAGCACTGGTATGTAGTACACTGGATTAAAAACCAACACAGGTATACAAAAGAAAGCTGGACTTTTATTTTCTTTCCTCGGTTGGCGTGGAATTGAAAAGGAGATGCGAGTCGTGATAGCGCCTGTTTGAATGCGTGGTGAAATTGAACCGTAGTTATTACAAATGTCTTCTTTCGGAGAGTCGACGGGAGCGACTGAACTCGCGGCTACCAAAATCTCTACGCTTGAACTCTCGGTCTAACCGTCACTTTCAATTTTTTACCCAGCATGCTCTGGTCTATTCAAAATTACACCGGAACTAAGAACTTGATTTGCAATCCTAGATTTGTCACACAGTCAATAGGAAGTCTTTTGTTATCCTTCTTTTGTTATTTTTCCGAAAGTTTGTTTAACCCGGTCAAGCAGCAAGCCTTAGATGTTTATCACTTTTCTTCTCTCTTCTATCCAGATTTCTGTCTGGAACATCCTTTTTTCTCAATTCCTTTGTGTTTTTGAATTTTTTTTCGCCCCAAAGAATGGAAACAATAGTTAATCTGCAACAATAATAACTACTAAATCAAGACACTATAAAATCACTTGAAAAAACGAACTTACAAATACTTAGGAATTTTTAGAAGCAGACAATATCAAGCAAAGAGAGATGAAAGAAAAAGATGAAAAAAAATATCTCAGAAGAACAGAAAGCTCTTAGACCAAGCTCAACACAGAAATCTTATCAAAGAAATAAATACCTGGGCCGTCTCCGTTATAAGATATTCTGGGGCCATTCTTAAAATGGACAAAATAACTAAGACAGTTCGACCAAAGGACTAGGAAATTAATGACAATCACCAAGGCTCTACCACCCTAGAGATGATAAAGATAGGCTATATGCATCAAGAAAGAGGTGGAAGAGGCTTGCCAACATAGAGGACTGTGTAAAGGCCACAATCCAAGGACTCACAGAATACACAAAAAAAGAGCAAAGAAAGATTTACAATGCTGCCCACAAAATAATGCCATAAAAACACATTATATCGAAGCAAAAATGATAAACAGTAACTGTAGACTGTGTGGTGACTGACAAGAGAGAGACTGTAATCCAAGTATTAAGTAAATGTAGCAAACTCGCACAATGAGGAATACAAGCTAGGCACGACTGGGTTGGGGAAGGTGATTCCACTGGGAATTATGTTAAAAAATTAAATTTTACCATACAACAAATTTGGTATATACATAAACCAGAATCTGTTATTGAGAATGAAACGCATAAAATTCTCTGGGACTTTGAATAAAGACATATCACCCTATCCCAGCAAAAAAAAAAAGAAAAAAAAGAGAACCTTGTCAAACTGGTGACGTTGCTGGTTCCAGCAGATCACTGGGAAAGCTGAACGAAAATGCAAAAGATGGATAAATACCTGACCTTGCCAAAGAATTGAAAAGCTGTGGAATATGAGAATGAAAGTGGATACCAATTGTAGTTGGTGCACTTGGAACGGTCCAATAAACTTGAAAATAGACTTAAGATCTAGAAATCAGATGAAGAATTAGACCATCCACTGCTGCAATCGGCTAGGATTACTCAGAAGAGTCCTGAAGACCTGAGGAGACTGTGTGTCACTCAGCCTCCAGTGAAATACCGTCAGCTAACGCTGATGTGAAAAACTCAACAGGAGTGAAAATATGTATGCACATGTATTATGTATTGTGTCATGTCCCTCAAAATCGCTATGGGTACTATTTATCCTGTACACCTGGGGTCACCCGTTGATTGGATTTGTGGCATCCTTGCACCCGTTCATTCCTAATCGACTGTGTCAAAAAGTGGGGTGGTCCACACAAGCCTTCACCACTCTACCAAAACACTATGTAGGTGGTTCATTAGATCATTTCACGCTTAAATTCGTTTTTCTTTGGGTTGCTGCCTCTTGCAACTTAGTCCACCATTAAAGGGACAGGTAGAGATACTACTGGAAATCCTTAGCCAGACCTTTGTACAGAGGCGATCTTTGGATGATAGCCGTTCTTCCATATCAACTGGGTATGTGTGCAGTCTGTCTCTTCCATTGGCGACAAAAACTGCCCATTTAGAGAGGGCACTGCTTTCCTCAATGAAGGAAGGGATAAAAGGAGCCTTAAAAATGGATACCCATTATGAAAAGTTTGTTAGGTTGCTGTGCTCGATTGGCTATCCATTTCTGAAGTCGAAAAACAATAAGCTACTTAATACAACTTTAAAAATATTGTTCTTGGAATGTGAGAGCTTGCAAGATAATGATTTATCATTACAACGTAAAACAGCTCTTATGTCACTTAACCTTAGTAAATACAAGATTGACATTGCTGCACTCAGTGAAACTCGTTTTGCTGGAATTGGTTCACTTGAGGAAGTCGATAGTGGTACATTCTACTGGAGTTGTAGAGAAGCGGATTTGTCTAGAACTTCTGGTGTAGGCTTTGCCATCAAGTATCACTTGCACAGAAGCTGACTTCCCTCCCTCGGGGTATTAATGATCGCATAGTGACTCTTAAAATCAGCTTAAAGGGGTAACAGTTAATTAAACATAATTAGTTGTTATTCCCAAACTATGTCTTGCAGTGAGCAGGAAATGATTTTTTCTAAGACTCTCTACGATCAGTCATCTCTTAGAATTCCACATCTGATAGAATCTTTTAGCCGGATGCTTCAATGCTAGGGTTGGTTCTGATTTTGAAGCTTGGTCCGACGTGTTGGGTCATCATGGGGTTGGTAAGATGAACACAAATGGTTATGATTATTGTAATTCTGTGAAGAGTTTGGGTTGAGTATTATTAACACTTTTTCCAACAACCAAGTTCCTGTAAGACCACTTGGAATCACCCTCGCTCCAAGGACTGGTATCTTATGGACTACATAATAACTAGAGGTGACATCTTAAGGAGGTCCTATCATACCAGATTATTTCACGGTACTTCTTGGCTATCAGAGATTGGCATGTTGCGCAGCACTTTGTCTCTTAGGATACTTGGTAAACAACGTATCAAAATCATAGATGGCAAGACGCCACTGAATGTTAACATCTGGAATATTTTAATCTAAACTTGACGTCAGTTGTTGAAATGTTGATATCTCTTATAGCGTTGAGGATTCCTAGAAATAGACTTAAGGAGGCAGAATATTCTGAATTCTTGGAGGTTCTTGGCTTGCCACTTTACAAAAACCAAGATTGGTTTGATGAGAATGACCAAGAAGTTAAGCAACTAATCGAGGATATGCATAAAGCTCAATAAACACTGCCTTTCTGATAAAAGCTGTCCAGAATGGGCTTATCATTTATGTAAGAGGGAGGTGCAAAAGTCTTTGGGGATTATGAAGAAATTGTGTGGGCTAATATAGCTACAGAGCTACAAAAAGCAGTAGACAGAAAAAGATAACAAAGCTTCTATAGATGGCTTGAGGATATCTTTTGGTCCGCAACCTTGTGGATCAGCCACTATTATGTCTGAAGTCATGCTTACCGAAAGGTCTGGATTTTGTCTAGATGGAATCTGTCTTGATGCTTTTATCTTCTATAAATGAAGATTTTTTTTTCTCTCCATCCCTCAAAAACCTATCGTAAACCAACTCGAACATCAACCAAATTTAACCGAGATCAAACTGCCATTAAACAGTTGTCCCATCGGTTATAAGCACTTGTCGAGATTATATACCTTTCGAGCTATACAAAATGGTGATAAAGATTAATAAGAGGTTATAAAGTTGTTTATTCTGATATAGCAGTGGGAATGTCACAAGATGTTAAAGATGCTATAATTCAACACCTCTTAAAGAAAAAGAACAATCATCGTGGTATTTCACTGCTTTTTTATTGCAGGGAAAATCCTTGCTCGTGTTATGCTTAATCTTGATCGTCCTTGTCGACAAGGTATATCCTGAGTCCAGGGTGATTCAGAGCTTGTCGTGGGATATCGATATGATTTTGACTTTGAGGCAAGTGGCTGAAAAAGTTGGGAGAAGAACAAAGAAATGCAAATGTTTTTAATTCTGTACCGTAAAGCCTTGTGTAAAGTTCTTAAAAAAAGCAGATGTGCCTGATAACATGCACACATCATCATTTAATTTCATGAGGGCTACTATTGTGTCCTGAGCGTTACATCTGATTTTTCTCTGTGGTACTGGAAGTAAGCAGGGTGTTTCCTTGCCTAGTTCGTGTTTGTTTTGTACTTTTCTGTAATGTTGAGGAATATGCTTTTTGCTGATGATACTGCCAAGTGTCTACTCTTTGAAAAGGTTCAACTAATCGTCGGTCGCTTCTTTCATGCAGCAAAGCATTTGTCTTGTCATCAGTATTAAGAAAATTAAGGTCACTCAACCTAAACACACTCCTAAGCAATATAAAGGGGTCAAGCTGCCACCTCCTACGCACAGTTTTCATCTTAACCCATACAAGCTGACAACCAGGATCTCAAATATGTTAAATCTTTTCCCTAACTGTGAGTCATATAAGTCTATAATTAATTCTTGATGATGAAAAAGTCAATTGAATGCTAAATCCACAAAATTTATTTTCTCGACTCAAGAAAACGGGTCTGGGGATGAACGTGTCTTAAGCTAAAAGAAACAGTCATGTGACAAGGCTGTTATTCTCTCTAGATTACTATATGGTAGCGAGACCTAGACTCCTTACAGGTATGCATATCAAACAACTAGACACATTCCATAAGCATTGTCTGAGAACCTTCTGTTGTTATACCTGAGGTAACAAAAGGTTCCCCTCCAATTTTGATCTCTTCAAAAAATGTGACATACCTGGTATGTAAACTTTTTGATCCAGTCCAAACTTAGGTGGACTGGACATGTCCATTCAAATGCCTGATATCGTCTCGCTAGTTCTGATGTATGGTCAACTTCAAGAATGGTCTGCAATGTTGGGAGATTCTTACCTAGTAATAGGATAAACTTAAGTCAAACCTCAAAAACTGTGGTATATCTCTGTCTCTTTGAGCCTAGCAAAGAACAGCATCAGTAGAGAAAGTCAGGCTCACTTGGTGAAAGTCATTTGATAAAAGCAAGAAACTTTGGTCAAAATAAATAGAAGCAAAGTCCCTTTGCATGTGATAAGTGCGGCTTAAGTTTGAAATCTAGGCCTGGCCTAACTTCACATGATATAGGCACAAACACTAAATTTGAATTTACTTCCAAACTGTAATTTCTAATTTTTTTGAACACTGTTTATGAACCCCTCATGCGTTGAAATCGCGAAAAGAGTCTATGATATATTTCAATTATGAACTCTTGAAATACGTTTTATGGTGTAGCACACTATCCTCAGACGGAATTATATAAGAAACAGATAATCGATAAATATTGTCTTTCATCTACCAAATAGGACAAACGAACGTCCATGTTCGGGCCGGAATTTTTTTTTTAATTTTTGAAATGCATATTCTGTGTTAAAAATAAAATACATTTTATTTTAAAAATCAGAAGCATTATAATCCACAAGAAAACTCAAAAGAGTTTGTGTAAAAATATAATAAAAAATGTATTAAAAAAAGTATAAAAAATGTTCATGATTTCAGGCACCAAAAAAAACAATTAAAAGTTTACAGCACAATTGAAGAAAGGGGTAAAATTTCAAAGTTGATTTGTAATGTTGACAAATCCGTGTGTTTGTAGATCATATTAGCCTCAGAGATGTAAAAATCCCAGATATTTTGTTTTTTCAATAGAGCAATATGAAGTAAATAGAAGTGAATCCGAACAGTATGAATGGAACGTTCGTTTGTACCCCCTGTTTTTAACGTTTACTTATTCCGTCTCTGCATCATAAATATTTCGCTCTTTGATGAAGACCGCTTTAATAAAAGGTCGAACAGATTCTGTCAGCGAACTAATAACATCATTTGTTTTTTCTAAAATGTTTAATTCATATATATATATATATATATATATATATATATATATATATATATATATTATATATATAATTCTCTATATTCATCCTAACCCACAACAACTTTCAATTCAACAAGCATACTACCTGCTAAATCAAATGCACCACCATGGTTCTCCGACTGCAATACATAGACGGTATATTCCTCATATGGGATACATGGCCTGAATAACCTAGGGCTAGACTTCCTAAAAATACTGCAACACGTTTATTAAAATTCATCCTAGAACACTCAAGACTCCTTCCATCCCATTTTAGACGTAATAATTCGCCAGCCCAAACAACACCGCTATTCACATCCTTAACACCAACCTCGATTAACCACACATTCCTAGACTTCAACAGCCACCACACTTTAACCTTAAAGAGAAATCATATATACAACGTTTGCCTTACTATAAGACCATCTTGACAGACTCCTAAACAAAATCTAACGATAAATCCCATGGTTATTTCACCATGGCCCAACGCATGCAACAACGCATGACCAAATCGCTAAAAATGCAAACATAAAATCACCTTCTAAAGAACAACCACCATGGTAAAACCGACAACTACTTAATCTACGTAACTATCTTCATCGCATCTAAAAAAAAAAAAAAACACCCCAAATGCAACAAACCAAGTGCCCAGTATAACGCAAATAACAGACTCCCTATTCCCTATCCCACACACCAATATCAAGATCCAACCCCCTCAACTTACCTGTGATAGCGCAAATGTCATATGCTACATCTTCTGCACCAAATGCAAAGACAGTGGATACATAGGAGAGACCCGAATAGCCTTTAGACTTAGATTCTAACAACCACAAAGAATCCCAATATGCACCTATAGCGAAAACACTTTAACACGCCCACAAAACACACTAGGACAACTGAAAAAGCATCCTAAAGATCACAACTTCGCATCCACACAAAAATGCAAACAAA
Source organism: Doryteuthis pealeii (assembly GCA_023376005.1). NCBI lineage: Eukaryota > Metazoa > Mollusca > Cephalopoda > Myopsida > Loliginidae > Doryteuthis > Doryteuthis pealeii. The sequence goes on along the minus strand of JALAJA010001211.1, from coordinate 2,183 downwards.
AAGAAACAAAATGAAACAAATCTCAGATCAGGAAACTTAAATGCTTATAAATATCTTCAACCACATCCCTACCCACACACAGGCAACCAACGCCCACCAATCTACTCACCTCCCCGCCCATATCACCCAGCAATGAATCAAAACAGGTCGAGACATGAGCAGTAGGGCAGTTTATCAGTTTGTTTGTTTTTGGAAATTCAATTATAGTTTGATGGCGAAAGCTGGGGTTGTTGTTATAAGAACTGACAGCAAAAATTGGATCCCCGTAACTTAAAACCTCATTGAGCATTTAATTTTAAAAATTCTCAGCAAAAATATAGAAAATACCTCATTGCCGTATGACATTTTGATGACAAACTGACTTCAAAATTTATTATTCAATTAATAAATAACCAAATATAATTGATATTTTTCATTACATACAATGAATAGAAAAGTATATTCAATGTTTAAATTTGCATTGTTTTTGAAAATTGTCCCTAAGTGTCCTACACTTATATAAATTATGTAACAACAGAATTGAATTGTTCTGTGTATTTCCTTCTTGAGGAATAATGCAGGTCTGATTTGGTGCACAATATTTGGTTTTTAATCTTAACCGTCGGCTCACCCAGAATTTCCGGAAATTTGGCCGTAGATCGGGATTTTCTCATCAACAAGGATTGCAGCGCGTCTCTTATATTTCGTGAAGTCTAGCCGAATGCCCACGTTGTGTCAGATTTCAAACACTTAGAAAAATCTGCTATAGAAACTGATTTCCAAGGAACGGCGGCCTAGTGTTCACATAAAAAACAACGACTTCTTTCTTCTTCAAATTCAACAACATTTTATATTCAAACTAACAAAGAATACAAACAATTATTTCTCAAGACTGTGGGGAGTGAGTGGGACCCGTAACTTAAAACTTCTTGTCTTCTTGCAAAGTAGTATTGTGCAAACAGTTTGAAGTTTGACTAAGTTGTGCAATGTCTAGCTGAAGTCAGTTTTCTCTCGCTCTCAGTTATTTGCGTTAATCTTCTCAGCTAAGCCCAGTCAGCTCATGTGATCCTCAAGCAATCAACAACTCCATCTAGCTTTCTCAGCTGCATCCGCCGTTTCGGCCTCATTCTAGCTCCTCAGCTGTATCTCTGCTTCATCTCTTGATCTCCAAGCAAAAACGTATCAGTTTAAAATAAATTTCAATCGGAACATTTTTATTTTTCGGCCGGCATTTGAGTATTAGTAACCTCTCTGGACCTCTCACTTTTATCAAGGGCACCGCCCCTCCTTAGTGTAACCAGCCAATCGAATTCACTTCCGCTCACTAATCTATCGTCTTCCGGCTACTTGAGTGTTTTTAAATTACATTTGATTTTCTTTTCATTCCGGTTTCTCCCTTCCGGTTCATCATAAGATTTTCAACAAGAGGTTTATCTCTTTTCTTAAGTGGAAAAGAAAACAATAAAACAAAAGAAGTGATTTTTTTCCTAAGTGGAAAGGAAAAATAATAAAAATATTTCTTCCAAGGGCCCAAGACTCAACCGGGAAGTCGGCTGACCATGTTCGTGCGCTGCCACTCGTCTAGTTACATCCAAAGAACTGTCTCAATTCGCCCGCCAATTTTAAGGAGCCTTGCTTCTGTTGGGGTCCTCTGCCCACTCGAAAGTCCACTTCGATATTGGATATTTTTGAATTGCTGTGTCGTCTATTATTCATTGCCACCATCTGTTTCGATTCTCCAACCAAGCCACCCGGCGAATACATTTCCGTTTTTCTTCTTCTACTTTTTCTAATTTCAAAACCTGAATCAGCGTACAATAATATCTTGTGCTTGCGATTCATGTCATAACACATCTGTGAAGCTTCTGTTGTTAATTAAACAGGCTCTTTCCACACGCTATGAGTAGGCAGGTAATTTGGAAATTCAAGTTCTGTTCCATTCAGTAGGATTCTAGCAGTTCATTTGTGGAAAAATCTTCTGCAACCTGCGGTTCACAAATCCCTCTTTGACGAGCTCAATCAAAGTTGACCATGGTGTAGCTTCAAAATTGATTGAAGTAATTTTCTTTCAATCTTTCGGTGGTCGCTACTTTCTGAAGAAAAAAATGAAACATTTATCCACAACTTGATTATATTTTGCTATGAATTTGAATAAAACTTATAATTATTTCTGCAAATTTGGACAAGCTTAAGTTAGGTATGAA
>JALAJA010001210.1:0-11464 GCA_023376005.1 Doryteuthis pealeii | reverse complement strand
TATTCTTTTCCTTCCCCGTATTCACTCTCACCTGCCGAGTCTATTCCCAGGTACCACATCTCGAGCTGATATTGTATACATTGCAGATGTTGAAACAATCATAATATCTGATTTGATTAACTTATAAATTAGTTCACCTATTGACAGCTAGTCTGAATTTGGCCATCTCTTATTCAAATATGCATCTTTGACATTCACATGTTATATCTTCTTGATGTTCCTGTCTGTCAAATAAGATTTAATCTACTAACTTAGAAGCATTTATTTCTCTCGAGAGAATTTCTTAAAACATGTACAGCTTGCAGATGTAGTCCGCACTTTGAGAACTGGCATTGTATCATGTGTTATGGAATAGATAAGTCATGTCTGGAAACATTGGGGTGGCTGTCTCTTCCATTGCAAAACGATTAAGACTCTCCGACAAAGTCAAGAGAAAGTAAGTTTTAATATCTAACATCAAACCAGACACTTCCATTCAGTATCTTTTTTAATCAATAGAATATAAATAATACAGAGAGGCAAACAGGTTGACTTTATAAGGAAAATAGATAAAGATATTACTATATATATATATATATATATATATATATATAAATCAGTAGTCCCTGACCAATGGGCCAAGGACTGGTACCAGGTCAGAAAGCATTTGTTACTGAGAGGAAATTATATGATTTGTGATATGAAACAAGAGTTAGCCTCATCTTTTCTCATTCCTTGTCATGGACCACTTGGCACAGACTACATCAATATTCAGGTCTATAAACATTTTGTTGTCCTGGAATGCTGCCCTTATTTAAGCTATGTTTTTCCTTGAGGTAAAAAAGACCCAGCTTAGATATTTACGAAAACTATTCTCGTTTTATCGGCAAATTAATGTATCTTTATAAGCCCCCCCTTCTTAACTCTTTGCTGAAAATTTAGATACCTATAAGTCCATTTTATTTTTTTTCACATTTTGTACAAAAGTTCTTGTTAGTTTATTGGTCACTTAAACTGCAATAACATCAGTTAGTAAGGAATCTTTCTACTGGAAACATTTTGTCGTCCCGGATTCCTGAGGATATTTCTTGCTTTTTATCGGCAATTAATGTAATCTTTTATTAAGCCCTCTTAACTCTTTGCCTGGGAAAATTAGATTACCCTATAAGTCCATTTTATTTTTTCACAATTTGTACAAAAGTTCTTGTAGTTTTTTTATGGTCACTTAGAACTTGCAATAACTTCAGTTAGTAAGGATCTTTTTCGTACTGGAAACATTGTTTCGCAAGATTTCCTGAGTGATTTGTTTGCTTTTTATCGGCAATTAATTTAGATAATTTACAGATTTAATAATACACATATTTCAATTGATAAATATTTCTATTAGTTTATAAAAACCAACGATGACAAAAATATTTACCACAAACGTATTTGCTTACAAATCATTATATGCTAAAAACAAGATTGGCATTAAATAGCCCACAAGGTTTTGATATGCCATTATCTGACTTTGCTGCAATGCCATCCACTGGTAGGGGGAGTAACTATTACATTCCATTCATTATTACATACCATCTGGAACTACTTTTTTAGGTAACTTTTTAGTTTTATTGTTATATTTAGCAATGCTAAACTTATTGAAGAAAAAATTGTCAGACATCTTTTTAGAGAGATTTTAAAAAAATTTAGTAGATCTTAATACTATCAAAACTCTGAAAAGTTTCTTTTTATTTTTCTGACTTCAATGCATATGGACCTAATAATCTCTTGTCCATCATCAGGTGATGAGTGTTGTCAATCATCAAGCATTTCATATTTTAAATTTGTCAGAAATTTTATGAAAAGTTAAATGACTGTGAGTTTCCAGTCATTTCACTACAAGTGAGGAATGTGAGAATACTTGAAAAAAACAATCTAAAGACATCTTTTTAGAGAGCTTTTAAAAAAATTGTAGTTAAATTCTTAAAATATCAAAGACTTGACCAAATTCTTGTTTTATTTTTCTGACTTGCAAATGCACCCTTAAATATTATTAGATAATGACAATTGTTTTAATAATCAAGAAATCAATGATTCATCAAATCATCATCTGCTGTAATTTAATAATGAATTTTATGAACCAAAAGTTTGACTTGCGCAAAATGTATGGAATGCCCTACTTGCACAATAACAATGCTGTATTTCACTATAAGAATTTAAAATTGACTTCGTAACCTCAAAATAACCTGCTTTGTATTCTGCATATAACTTAGTTAGGCAATCAGTCTAAAAAGAGTTAATACTCTGAATTTAAACCTGTTAAACTCATTTTTAAAAAATTGACCTTTGTCCACATCCCACTCGTGCAAAGGGGTTAATATATATATATATCATATAATTATATATGTGTGATGTGTGTGTGTGATAATTTCTCATGAGGAAAATTGGTTAAAAATTATATTTTGTGGCAAATAATGCTGTAATAGAATTTGTCTATGTTATAATTATGAAAGTCATAGTTTATTAATTTGATTTTATTAATGAATAGGAATAAAAGTATATTATATACATACTATATATATATATATATATATCTATAATATTTCCTTATCAAGTCTTTGAACTACATATCTAAAAAGATCTATTGACAACAGTGTCCTTTTTAGACTTATTGTGCATAACATGATTTTACGAATAGACTACTCAGGAAACTCAAGCATTACTTACAAGGCTTGTGAATAAGTACATAAAACCGACTAATCATAATTAAGGTTGAAAAGGTTTATTACAATGGGTGTCATGATTTAATATACTACCCAAAACCTTCATTGCAAAATGTTCTTTAAGAATTCCACCTTTTGTTGACCATAATCTAGATATTGTTTAGTCATCCATTTTTGGTTTTGTATCTTATGGGTTATTTTGGCTTTCAAATTCTGTATTCGAGTTCAGAAAAACCTAATTCTTGCTTTGAGAATTTCTGATAAGGGTGAATTGTTAGATTATGACCTAATAATCTCAGTGTCCATCATCAGGTGATGGTGTTGTCAATCATCAATATTCATATTTTAAAGTTGTTTAGAAATTTATTACTGAAAGGAAATGACTGTGGATTTTTCCACAGGTCATTTCACTAACCAAGCACTGATTTGGAATATGAAAAACAATTAAGGTATCACATACATAGAAAAATGTTGAGTAATAGAGTTTTGTATCTGTTGTATGTAATAACATATGTTGTCACAAGATAAATTCATTTATAGTATAAAGGTGTAATAAGATGAAGAATCTTTCAATATGAATTTAAAATTTATAATAAAATAACTTCTTTTTTTTTAAACTTAAAGCTAAATCAGGTCTTAGACTAAGTACAAACTGCTTGTCATTGTAAAACCAAGTACAATTCTTTCTTGAGACCATCTTTTCTTCTTTTCTTTCTTTCTTTATTTCCTTCCTGGTAGATCATCTCTTTGACCATCTGAAGACCAATCTTATTATTTATTATTTATTATTCATTCTTCTTTTCTTTCATTCTGCTTTCTTTCTTTCGTTTCTTTCTGAAAGGGATATCGTGTAACTTAACTGTGATCTCAAGCAGAGTAAAACAGGACATTTCTCTTATATTATTAGAATTGTTCTTGATCATACTAGAATTTAATTTGCAAATATTTGTATTTATTTTTTAAAGTATCTTCTAAAGATGAGGCCAGCCAGAAAATACCTTATTTTAATAAACTACTGCACACGATAGGAAATCCATGAACTTCATCTATTTCATAATGTGAGAAGATGTTTTTATAATATGGATTCTCAATGCCAGGGCAATTTTCAGCCTTGACCTTTCACCAAAAGGTTTGAAGCGTGCTTTAAGAAAATATATAAAATCTTTGGGCGTGGAACAAAAACAAGAAGGGCCTCAATGACTTTAGAAAGTAATGTTGAAAAAAAAAATATCTAAATAAATAAAGAAAGAAAATAGATAACACTAATATTGAAAATCTTTTTTCCCAAAGAAATCAGGAATGTCAAAATAATTTTGGTGTTTTATAGAGCCAAGAAGAACCATTCATTCTTTGACCTCTTACCTACCCAAAATTCCAAATATTTTCTGGCTTTCATGCACTGGGCGCTTTGTGGCACAATTGGTGTACTGTTGAGTCATTGAAATTGGACTCGTCAACCTGAGTTCAATTCGCTGACGAAAGCCACAGTTCACATAGCGCTAACCCTTTGGAAAGTATGAATCCAACTATTCTCTCCCCAGCTATGGGTAAATAGTGGGGCAGACTGGGCTCTTAACCTTGTCTAGGAGAGAAAACTCTGAATTCAAACATCTTAATCTCCACTTGGGAAGGTCACTACTTAGAATAGGCTCAGGCCTCTTAGTGATACTATTTCAATTTTTTTTTTAATCTGTGAGGGCTTGCTCTCCCTGTCTTAATAAAACTATTTATTTTTAATTTGAAGTATCAGGTTTCTCATGTCCTGGCATACAAAGGAACAAGAATATGTTTTTACAGTCTACATAGCTTTGCGTTGTAAGTGTGTATTTGATACCCATGAACACAGTAGGCAAGATTGGTTGGATTTTATGGCATGTAACCCTTGTTTTTAGTTTTTTTATGCCAAAGACTTTTTTTTTCATATATTCTTGTTGGGTATTCATGCATTAAAAAGGAAGGATAATATGTTGAAAAATATTCGTGTAAAATTAATGCTATGTTTTTTCTTTGTTATTATCAGGCTGTAGATGTACTGATGTACAAACTTAGATTGCAGGGAAAATTAGTTTCATACCTTTCATAAAGACATGAACATAAAAAGGGCATTATTAACTCTAATTTGACTACTGTTTACCAGTCCAGATTTTTACCCATTGTACCTCTTACAAATAGAACTAGATGTAGATTATGGGTATGTTCATTGGAGCAAAAAGCTTGATTTATTCGGTTTTAAACCTTTTCAAATGAAATAGTGGCAGGTAATAACAAAGAGTGAGGCTCGTAACTGCCATTAATCAAGCCGAGTTTGTTTTGTTTAATGTAGATACAGAGGTTAATCGTAGTTCTAACAGCATTGAATCAATCTATAGGGAAGGATATTGTATTGATAGAGCTTCAGATGTTGCTTTTTAAATGTAAAACCTTTCTGTTTGTCATTTAAATCTCTCTTTCTAAATGCAGTTCATCTTTTCCTTGATTGAGATGGAGAGTAAGATGGTAGGTTTCAGGTTCACCGGGGATTCATTTGTCAGGTAGAAAGTGTTTGCTAAAAGAGATTGAGAATAAGACAAAGAATATGGTTTTTGTTGACTTTCATGTTTTGTCTGCTTTCAAGGTTAGAGTGATATTAAAGACAAATATTAGAGCTGCAGCAGCAGAGATGGAAGAAGAAGAAGAAGAAAAAGAAGAAGAGGGAATCCCATTTTTCTTTCTTTTCTGGTTTTTAAAGGCAATTAGGATATTGCTATTGCTTGCTTGGATTTTGGCACTAGTGGAATTGGAGAGATAGAATAAAATTCTGTATATATACAATGAGATATTACTTTATCTTGTTTAACAGAAAAATAGTTTTAGAGATCAAGGTTTCTTAAAAAATCTCAGCACAAGTTATATTATCAGCATACATACATATATATATATATATATATATATATATAATATATATATAAATGGTTATTTGTCACAAGAAATGGACTTGTCTACATGTGTTCAGAATCTTAGACAAGGCTGTTAGCATTTCATTGTAACAACTGTTGTCTTCTATACAAATATGCCCAGGCCTGTGCCAAGGTCAGATACAGATCCATAGGGAGACTGAAGAAGCAATAGCATTTAATGTCAGTCATAAAGAGGAGAGGACCTGCTGTATGGCAACTGTTTGCCTTCTTAGGAAAGGTATGCATCCCAACTATTCTCCTCCAGTTATGACTAATAGTAGGGGAGATTAGGCTCCTTAACCTTGGGAGACACAACCAGCCAAAGAAGGAAAACTGAATAAAAAACCTGTTAAACTCTGCTTTAAAAAATGGCATTGTTACAATTTCTACTCATGTGGAGAATGTATAATATATTATATATAATATATATATATATAATTCTATCCATCATCTATAGAGGATGGGCAGAAATGATAAAGAAAGTCAATGATACATATTAACTGCTCGATTTCTTTGGTTCCATTCTCTGTGGGCATGCATACATCTATAAATGTCACTAATATATATATAATATATATTATATATATATATTATATATATATCTAGTGCTAGCTAAAGGTTGGAGGACTTAAGTCATGAAATGTCTTTCTTAAAGAGAGAAAAAAATCATAGAAAATGAAGTTCTTTATTTCTTATCAGTGTGATTTTTAAGATGTGCAAAAAGATGTCTGACAAGACATGGATAATGTTGGTAACTTGACATGAAATTTTAAGTAGCACTCTCGTACACATCAGGCAGAGCTATTAATACACACTTTTAATACCTGTTATATATATATATAGTGTGTGTGTGGTGTGTGTGTGGTGCGATGTATTATAGCTCTGCCTGATGTATTAATCTGATATGTGTAGGAGGAAGAAAGTCTCAAAGTAGTTGACTAATGAGAACACCCTTATGTTTGAATCAGAGTATTCCTTCTCTTAGGCTGGTTGCCATACCACAGTTAAAGAATTCAGTCTGCCTTACTATTACCCATAGCTAGCAGAGAATAGTTGGATTTATTAACCTTCCCAATTAGCACTAAATGAAATGCAAACAGACTCATCCAGGATTTTAACTTGAATCACTGCATTTGTTTCTTGTATACATATCTTGACAATACTATGAGCGCCTTGTATAGCAAATGTTGCCTTCCTATTGATTATATCAGTGTCATTGAAGAAGGAGACCTGCTTGCGATGAGCAACTGTTGGTATCTCTGTAAGATGTCCCAGGTGCAGATCCATAGGTGAGACTAATAGAAGCCATAACATTTAAATTCAGTCATGAAGAAAGAAAAAGACCTGCTGCATGGGAACTGTAGTCTTCTATACAAATGTGCCCCAGCTGTGCCAAGGTTAGATACAGATCCATAATGAGACTGAAAAAAGCAATAGCATTTAATAAAAGCATAAAGAGGGAGACCCGCTGCATGGCAACTGTTTGTCTCTGTACAACCTTGCTGAGCCTTTGACAAGATCCAGTTGTAAATCCATAGTCTCTCCAAGAAAACAGATGCTAATGATATGCGTATGTTAGTGAATAGAAAGGAAAACCAGAACACGTGTGTTTGTGAAGTAATCTAAAACGTAGCAGCTATAAATTGTACTAAAAGAACCTTCGGTTTTACACTTTTTATTATACTGTTCTATTTTTTTAAACCGCTACTCAATAACAATTTAAGTTGTTGTCACTATCTTTTAATTGGTATAAATTTCTAACCAACACATTTTTTCTTAAATAGCGTTTATTGATCAATTAAGCAAAAATCAAAAACAACATTTTTCTTTTTTGTTGTTTTGTCTTTTTTAAAAATTTTGAGCCAATCCCAGCAAAAATTCTGAAATCATTAAATTATGAAAGAAAAAGCCAAATAGCAATTATTCTTATTTGAGTCTTTGTTGAAATTCTCTAGGGTTCTTTCTCTTGTTCACCAGAATAGTAAAAAAAAGAAAAAAAAAGAAAGAAAAAAGTGAACAGCTATATATTAGCAATGTGTTGTGGCAGTACCAGAGGAGTTGGTATTCAATATTTTCCTTTGACTAATATCCTGAGCATACTTATTTATGACCAACCTTATCTCCAACCATCTTTAAGTGATATAGTGCGAAAACTGACCTTGCAAACTCATAACTTCTTGTTTTTCTATTTGTCCTGCCCAAATAGAAACATGCATGTCCCTAATGCAAATTATTAGTTTTGCTATAATTTGTTTTATTGGGTTTTTTTGTTTTTTTTTTCATCTGTTTATGGTGGTGCCGTGTTGTGTATCAGTTACTGGCACAGAAAAACTCTGACTTCACTTAATTTTCCGTTTAGCTTGCATAAATTGTCTGGGAAAAAGCATGAAATCTTTTCTCCCTGTGCTCTTTCTCAGTTACCCAACATCTTGAAAGAAAATGTCCAATCACTAGCATGCGGCAGTTAGAGGGATGAGTCAAATGATTGAGTATGTATGAGCAAATCACTTTTCCCATAGACTAAATAAACTGCCAAGCAGTTCCATAATCAAATGGAAGGTTTTGTAATCGATACAGATACACATGCACACCACACACATTATAATATATTTTACAGCACATAATTTATATAAAGGGTCGGTATAGCTCAGTAGAGCTTAGGCTAGAAACCGCAAGGTTCCTAGTTTCGAAGGCCCTCGCCAACAGCGTATGAGTAGCACAGGATCTGTGCGTAAAGTAAGAGCTGAGGTAGGTGTGTGGCCGCTCCACCTGAGATGCAAAAACAAATCTGCATTGGTTCTAGCGCGTAGTGAAAAGGGATATCTTTTTTTGACTCCCTCGCTGATTGGCTGATTACGACTTTAGGCCCCTTGACACTTCACATATATGTGTGTGTGTGTGTGTGTGTAAAGCAAATGTATGTGTATGCATATATGCAAAATGTGTTATCTTATCTATCATATCTATATAAACACATTTTACACACACACACACACACACACACAACACACACCATATATTATATAGCCATAATATTATATATATATATGAATATTGAATGGTTGATATCTTAATCCAAAAGATGATTTTTAAATTCTCTTCTAATTGTTTAAACTTGTGTGTGTGTAAAGCAAATGTATGTGTATGTATATATGAAAAATGTGTTATCTATCTATTTATATCTATATAAACACAATTTACATATTCCCTACACACACACACACCACCACACATATATGTAATATTGTATATATGATTGTTGAAAGGTGATATCTTAATCCAAGAGACGATATTTAAAAAAATTCTCTTCTAATTGTTGAAACTTACAAGATTCTCATTCATTTCCAGTGAATTTCACAGATAATCTAAAGATACATTGTTTAGCATAAATTAACACAAGCAAAAAAGATATTAGACAATCCTAGCAACTCTTTTACCTTAAGGTTTGGCAAACAAAAATGATTGCTTATCTTCAGAGCAGCCCACCTGCTCTACTTTGGGTAATACTTGTCTGTCAGGTAATTACCTGTTTCTACAATCTTAAGAAGTTAATTGTTCTTTAAAACCAGGCACTAATTAGACTCCATATATATTATACATATATTTATATATATGATTTCGTTTTTTTTCAAGATTTCATTCTTTGAGAATATCTCAAGGAAAACTTTAGTAGTCTTAACGCTGATGTATACTATCAAATTAATTATCTTATTTCAAGATCTTGCAGAATGTCTTATATATTTTCTATCAAATAATGTTGTCTATTAATTAGCAAAACTAATAAGATTCAAGGCAAGGTGGTTGTGTTGATATAAGAAATGCACAAATTTGCTACAGAAATGATTCTTGAACCCAATACTGTGAACATTAGGGTATTAAGTTGTATGCATTATTACTTAATTGTCCTACAAGAAAGTTTATGGCAATATTTATCTCTCTCTCTCTCACTTTTTCTACATTATAATATATTATATGTTATATATATTATATAGAGAGAGAGAGAGAGAGAGAGAGAGAGATAGATATATATAGATATAGGATATATATTTTAATTTTTTATTCTTGATGAAACAAAGAAATCACAGTGCTCAACCACAAATTGTAGGAGCTTTATATTTATTTGTTGAATTTTTTAAAATAAAATGTTTTTCATAAGCAATACCAGGTTTCAGGTTATTCACCATCGTCAGTTGCTAATATAAATAAACATAATACCAGTAGATCTATTAGCAGCCTGACGATGGTTTGAAATAACCTGAACCTGGGTAGTTGCTTATGAAAACATTTATATTTTAAAATTCAACAAATAAATAAATATATATATATACTAATATAAGTTAGGGTAGCAGCATGGACATGTCAGTCAAACGAACTTGGTAACTTATAGTTTCTCACCTATGTGATTTTCAAACCAAGTGCGGGTGATTTGTTTTTTGGGTACCTTATAAAACTGTTGTGTAGTGCTTTCTAGGATGGTGGTGTAGTTTTGTTTTATGGTTTTTAGGAGGTAGGAGTGCTGTTTGGTTATATTGGGAGTCTGTCCACTATTTCATGTTCACGCTACCTTAAATTACATATGCATTCTCTATCAATTTGATATTGAACTCTATTTACTTATAAATATATAGCACTCTATATTATCAATATATTATATATATAAGAGAGAGGAGAGAGAGAGAGAGAGAGAGAGAGAGACGAGCAGAGAGAGAGAAGAGGAGAGACGTGTGGTGTAATGGTATAGAGTCATAGGAAATAGACTCATTGACACAAGTTCAAATCCTAAATCCTGGTAAATAGTAGGGCAGACTAGGCTTTGAAACTTTGGTATGGCAAACAGTCTAAGAGAAGAAAAGTCTGATTCCAAATCTGTTAAACTTTGCTTAAGAAATTAATCTTGTGTCACATCCTGTTCGTGCAGAGGGGTTTGGTAGATATGTGTACTAAATGAAAGAGGAAGCATTTTATTTCTTGGCTAATCAAGTATTAGCGATGAAGTAAAACTATCAAAATAAAAAATAAAATCCCCCCCAAAACTGATAATTAGAAAATATATTGAATCCTTCTCAAAATAATCGAATTGAGTCGTAATATTCTCTGGCTCATCTGAAAATATTCATCACTCACAGATATATTGTAACATGATAGAATTTTTGGAAAAATCCAGTTAAAGAGCTATGTGTAATTTAACATGGAGAAGTTTGGGGGATGAGTCAGCACAACACCACATGACATTTCTTACTGGTTGAGGAGTTGTCATGTGGTGAAGTCGGAAGAATGGTAGTGAGTGGTGAAGGTAAGATGAGTTGGAATAAAGCAGTGACTGGATCAGACATAAGTCTGGCACCTAAGGCATTTTAACTTGCTGGGGAAAATAAATATCTCATGAGAAAAAAAAAGTTTGCCTTGTCTTATTATTAAAAACTATAAATGGCACAAGGCAAGATATCTCCCAATGAACCCAAACTCAAAACAACAAAGAATACCAGCCCAACATCACGATCCTAGCCTCTCGAAGTGAACAGGACTAGAAATAAGTATACCAGATTATTATTATTGACACATCATCATTCCAAATTAGCGCACTATATGATTATAACTTATGTGAATGACGGAAATTTCCATTTTATTTTGGTGGATGAAAACTAAGTTAAATCTGTAAATCAGGTCATGCAAGTAGACACTTTCTTCAAGATTGTGCTCACTAGCTATTTAGTCCGAGAGGGTCAGTTCATATCCCCCTGCCCCTTGCTCCTCAAAGGTAAAGTGATTTATTATTGATTAAAAGCTTGAGAATATCTTTGTGAGAGTGATCAATCCAGATTGTATTTTACCATTTACTGATGATTT
>JALAJA010001209.1:0-15581 GCA_023376005.1 Doryteuthis pealeii | reverse complement strand
GTTCTCTTTTACATAGCTACACAAAGGCAAAACAAGTATTCCAAACATCTCAAAAAATGCATTTACACATATTTAGGGGTTTTTAAAACCAAGGAACCATTTTCTCTAAGGGAACATTCTTACAAGTGGGATGACCAGGTCACAGGTGCTTTTTTTTTTTTTTACAGTTGAGTGACCAGGTCACAGGGTACTCAAAGAGTAAAGGGGAAGGGTAGGAGGAAGGGCGTAAAACAGGCCTGATGACCACAACAAGAAATACTACTACAGGCTGCCTACGGTGGCAGCCACAGGAGTCTTGAAGAGACTTTGCTGTCACTTGATCTACAGTTTTAGTCACCATTGCATTAGTAACTATTGATATGGAAATTGACTGCATTTGTAATAAACAAACAGCTTTATTGTTATTCCTTGACACATTTAAATTGCTGAAAAAACAAAAAGGAGTGCTAAGAAAATTTTCAATTCCTTTTTCAAACCGGATTCTTTCAAATTCAATTAGTCAGTTTAGTACAAAACTACCCCCCCCCACATATATACATGAATATCAGTCTAATATTATAGTCACTTCTACCACAAGCTATTCTCCTTTTTGCTTGCTCAATCATAAAAGCTATCAAGATTTATGATTTTAACTTTGCCTACAAATCTCCCACATAGCTGTACCAAATTTCATGGTATTTTTTATTTATGGTGGATATTTCGAAGTTCACAATCCATTCACTTTAGAACTTCTACTATTAAAATAAACTTCTATTATTATTGTAATCTGAGGCTTCTGATCAATTATAATGCACTAACCATCAATTTTTATACTTTGAGCCACTGTGAGCAGTTTAAAGTAGGCAAAGAATATAATATTGAAAAGGAAAAAAGAATCTTGCTTGTATATGTATACTTTTCATCTCATAACCTGGTTTAATCATAGGGGTGCTCTATACATATGTAGTGTGTCTTTTGTAAGTAATAGCCTAGCAGAGTCAATCCCTCTTGATGGTTGGGTTTAAATTCAGTTTTCCTTCTCCTAGAGCAGATGTCATCCCAAAGTCATCTCACAAACCAAGTAAGATGAAGAAGACATACGAGGATAGAGAAGCAGGGACAAACTCATAGTGAAGTTCTCCTGTGGACTCCTACACATGCACACACCAGTGTTAGCTGACCAGCAAAAACTTATATTCATCAGCTCTGTGTGGACATTGGATGCCGTGTAGAGGACTTGCCAAGAGCAATGGCCAATAGGGATTCATGGTAAGAGAGACAAGGGAATCCATGCTGAATACTGGAATATGAATAAGAAACTTGCTATTGCTTGACCTTCAGTGAAAGTTACTACTCTGACTAATTACTGATGTATAAAATCAATGACTTTACAAATAATAAAGTACAGCTTTATTATTCACTTGGCATGTCAGCCTTGTTGACTGGGGCTTTATAATACACTGACTGCAACTCTGCAGAGGGGTAAGAACCCCTCTTTGTGGCCACCTTTTAGTGACCCGTGATGTTTAAGGATGGAATCCTGGTGGTTGAGCAGTCCAAGACATACTCCACTTAGCCCTTACTTAGGCTAGACAGGCGATTGGAGACCCCACCATCCCTATTGCCTTTATGGCAAGCCCGACACTTTTTATCAATGTGTACTTGAAGGTGGTGGCTAAAAGTATTAGTGTCCTGGGTATGACGTTAAATTCTATCTTATGATGAAGTTCCATTTCTGGAGCTCAGGGAATGTAAAATACCCCTACATCACCATTACTCCTGGTCCACTCTGACCCGGAGTGGCAGTACCTGTTAGGGTCCCATCTATGTGTTAGATAGAAAATGTTTATAAAAAAAATTGGAGTACCTTCAAGAATTAATTCATTTAAAAATTTTGTTGGCATTAAATGACCCACTGTGGTTGATATGCCATAAAAAAAAGAAAGAAACAAACAAACACTTGACACATTTGACCCACAGAAAAAAGGAGTGTTTGAGGAATGTGCAAATGTATTGTTTCTTTTGAGGGCAGATTTTTTTTTTCAAATTCAAAATACCAGTTAATGTTTTAGTCACTGCAACTTCAAAAGGTTGTGTCCTGGTTTTGACATTAAACTGCATCTAGTGGTGAGGTTTCAATTCTCAAGATTAGGGAAGTGACCCGTCATTGCCATTACTCTCAGGTCCACTCTGACCTGGTGTGGTAGTATTTGTTAGGGTGCTCTCTCTGAGTTAAATAAGTAAAAAAAAATGAATTTGATAAAATGTGTTTTCAAAAAAAATTGTATACCCAACAAGAATGTTTTTGGCATAAACGTTTTTGGCATAAATAACCCAACAAGGGTTGACGTACCGTAAAATCCAACCATCCAACTCAAAATGCCATAACAAATACAGACTAGGTGTCATTGTGTTATATAATTGATAGGTTGCCTATAAATTATGTGTAGAATTTAAAATGTAACTGGTAAATTCTGAATCCTGGAAAATACCTGTAAGATGATTGACAAGGCGTTCCCTTTTTACTGACCTTGTAACTGTTCTCTGATTGATCATCCAATCTTGAGAACAGGAAAAATAGAGATTTCAGATTTAGCAGGGTGTCTTGAAAACAGATGCAAATGGTGTCTCTCCAGAGATGGCTATTCTCACTCCACATGTGTTGGTTAACTTGGGAACTCTAATAAAGATATCTAAAAAATATTGTGTTGGTTAATAAAACAACAATGGACAGAAAGGTGGAAAAATCCCAAGAAAGATGATTGTTATATACCCACTTAATCTGCTGGGTATATAATTGGCAAAAAGAGAGAGAGAGAGGAGAGATGATGGGTTCTTATTTGTTTGGTGGCCATTTTCCTTTGGTCTTTCTTCTGTGGTTGATTTCTTCTCTGTTCGGGTTGGGTGTTGGCTCATCTCTTGTGGATTAATTAACAAAAACTTGTTTTTCTATTTCTTTATTAAAACAATCCCAGCCCAAGTGTTCTCAAAACCACACAGTGAGAAGTGACATATTGAGAGAATGTCTTTTTCAGTGACTGACTGGCCGCAACTAACTAAAACTGTTCATATGCTTCTATTTGCGCATAGTCGAAGGGGACAAGTAGAGGTTACCATCTATCAGTCATAACGGTCGGCAATAACTTTTCACTCAACTCTCCAATTTGAATTTTCTAACGAACTCAATTCAAATTCAAATTCTATCTACACTACTTGCACAATTCGTAAGCTACCCACGAATTATGTAACATGATCAAAGAACCAAGACACCAGCCCAAATAACAAAATAGATGGTTCGGCCTGATAAGACAAATGAGTATACATATTTACTAACAGTAGAATGCAATACAAGGTCAATTTCTTAAGTAGAGTTGTAGCAGGTGGCTACAGAGATTGAACTCACTACATTCTGATTGTGAATGGGGATTCGTAAGATTCTTGTCATCCCTGTTGGCTGGATTGGTTTAGCTGCAGAAAGGCATAAATGCCGAAGTGGTTTCTCTCGAGGAGGAAGAATGACTGTTTTCAGTTGAGAGAACCGGCTGTCTGTACTAGTCTGACGACAACGCCTGCAATGTGTGATGACATAAATAACCTATTTCTAAATTACCTTTAGGAGTTTAACAGGTTTTGGATTTAGTGTTTTCATTCACCTAGACTGGTTACCTAAACAAGGTTAAAGAGTCAAGTCTGCCCTACTATTTACCCATAGTTGGAGGGAGAATAATTGGATTCATACTTTTCCCAAGGGTTTTAGTGCTATGGTAAATGCAAACAGCCCCATCCAGAATTTGAACTCGTTTCATATCTATTTCCTGAGTGTCTCAGATATATGATAAAAATAAGACGAAGAAGTTAAAAGTTATGCAACAATTGAAGTGGCCAGTTTACCTTGATCAGTTTGCTTAAAATTCAATCTGAAAGAAAGGACATTTGAATTTTATACGTTTGAATGAATTAATACAAAAGATTGGATTTTAATATAAACAGTTCAGTTCTATTTAGTCACAAAAGATCAATAGGTGGGCGGAAGCTGTATGGTGTGTTGGATTGTTTGTCCAGATAAAAGCCACCATTTTGAATATTTATATTTGTGGCAAGCAGAGTATTTTTATTTTGAAAGACTGACACAACATAATCTTTTTATTTGAGCACACCCCGCACTCACCCCTCATTTGACTTTGTATTGAATGAAGCTTGGCTTTGTGAAAATAAGAAAAGAATGTTTGCTAGGGGAGAAGAGTCACCTCAAAAAAATTATATCTACAAGCAAGAATATGCACATTCTGGATGTAAGTATTTCAGTTTTAATGTAATAAAATACATTAAATTAGACTTATGAAATTAAATAAGAACATATATATTACTTTGATTTTGAATTGATTTTCTTTCTGAGACTTTTTCATCTTTGTGCCCGTTCTTGTTCTTATGAACAAATACAAGACTTAGCTTATTTTTGACATCTTTATTCAAGTTCCCAAAAGTAACCAGCATGGGAGAAAAGGTTTACTGGTGAGATGCCATTTTGTGTCCATTCTCTTCGGTCACCCAATCTCTAACACATTCTCACAATTGGACTGACCAATCAGAGAACAGCTACAAGGTCAGCAAAAAAGGTGAAACCTTGTCTATTATTTTAGGGGTATTTTCATGTCTCTTTTTTTCCTACATAATTACCAGTTATGTTTTGAATTCTACACTACCATACATAACCAATAGGCCACCGATTGATTATGTAACACAATGTATGCAATTCCCTAACTTCTAGAAATAAAATGACTCCAGAGATGCTGTTAAAATCAATCAGAACAATTGATAAGGCACTTATATATAGTTACTAGCATCTCTGTAGGAGTAGGATGTGACCCACGGTCACTTTCTTAAACGGAGTTTAACAGATTTGAATTCAGAATTTTCGTTCTCATAGACTGGTTGCCTAGACAAAAACTCAATCTGCCCACTATCTATCCATAGCTTGGAGGGAGAATAGTTGGATTCATACTTTTCCCAAGGATATTAGTGCTATGTGAAATGCAAACAGTGCTTCCATGACAAACCATTAATATGTCAAAGAAACTAAACCAGAGTTAAAGAGCCCAGTCTGTCCTACTATTTTACCCATAGCTGGAGAGAAAATAGCTGGTTCATACGTTTCCCAATGGTTTTAGTGCTTCTTATCTCTCTCTCTCTCTATCTATCTATCTATCTATCTATCTATCTATCTATCTATATATATATATATATATCTTCTATTATTATACTAAAGCTGAGTTTATCAACCTTCTCCAGCTAAAGGATTTTTTTCTATTTATGTTATGGACACAATATTTATACTTAGATATTCCTTGGTGTTAGCACTACAAAGTGTATGAAAAAAAAATCAGTTTAATTGGTTTTAATTAGGCGTAATTAGCAATTAAGTCAACGACCGACCAATCCCTGTCTAAATCAGACCTGGCTCTCTTGCACTCTCACTCTATATAGAGTTATGGTGAGGGGGAGAGTTATTGTGAGTAGTCGAGTTTATACAGAGTAGGAGTACCTGCTGATATTTTACAGGCAAGCAGCCTGGTCTGGGGAAGGGAGGGGCGAATCTACCTAGAGTTAGGAGAACTCTAGGTAGATTCGCCCCTCCCTTTCTCCAGACCACAGAGAAACAAAACAAAAGAATCTTTTTACGGCATGATTTCAATTTTAGTTGAGCGTAAATTTTACGAAATTGAAATCATGCTTTAAAATAGATTTTTTAAATTACTTTAATTATTAATTCATAGAGTATTAAACTTACTTTAAAAAATATTTCATGTTGGGTAAAAAAAATAGTTATATATTTAAATATTATGGAATTCAAAATGAGCAAACATTGACTACCGTGGGGGTAGTTTTCTTCGGGCTTAAAAGTTTGTTTTAGTTAAAACTAAAACAAACTAGACTGACTTTGATTTAGGTCGGTAAAATTAAAACGGAAAGTTTATTGCTGGTACCAAATCACAGTTTAACTGCAGTCTATGAATTAACATTTTGCGAATTTGGTTACGGTTTAGGGCATTAAGGTTGTTTTTAATTACGTATTGCTTAAAAATAAACAAAAAACACAAATTACTATACATTTAATGTTGAAAAATATTTTTTAAACTAAGTTTAATTGAAATTATACATTGCTATATTAACACAAAACAACTGTTTCAATAATAGATTCAATAATTAATTTCAATGGTTAATTAAATGTATAGTAATTTGTGTTTTGTTGTTGTTTATTTTTTTAAAAGCAATACGTAATTAAAAACAACCTTAATCCCCTAAAACTGTAACCCAATTCGCAAAATGTTAATTCATAGAATGTAGGACTGACTTCTGACTTAGGTTGGAAATGGAAAATTAAAACGGAAAATTTTTTGCTGGTACCCAATGACAGTTTAACTACAGTCTATGAATTAACATTTTGCGAATTGGGTTACGGTTTTAGGGGATTAAGGTTGTTTTTAATTACGTATGGCTTTAAAAAAATAAACTCAGTCTTTTTATTTATGCAGAAAATAGTATCAATCAAATATATACCACTCCGATATTACAGTCTGAATAATACAAATAATTGTAATCTTTGTGGAGTTCCGTCATGGCCTTTTGCCTCAAAACATGCTTGCCGGTGACTGCTGAAAAAAAAAACAAAAAAAAACACCAGCTACGATTGAAGTCCGTAGCGGAAGCGGCGTGAAAAACAAAAACAACTAGGGTTTAGGGTTTAGGATTTGGGGTTGGGGTTTAAGTTTAGTTTAATGGAAAATAAATAAATAATTTGGGCTCTGTTTTTTCTGAGTGACCCAGAAAAAAAAGAACTTTGTAATAAAACAGTTAATTTTAACTTGGGGGGGGTAGGGTTAGGGTTGGGTTTTCAGTGGAAAATGCCCTAAGTTGGTTCTTTTTTTTTTTTTTCAAGTGATACCGCTTCGGATGCAGGAAGCCAGGACGGAACTCCGCAAAGATTACCATTATTTGTATTATTCAGACTATTGTACTCGTCTTCATTGTTATCTGTACAAAGTTTCGGCTGATGTGCCCTCCGGCCTTCTTCAGGTATTTCTTGTCGGACTCGGGAACCATCTTGTAATTGGGAGCCATCATCGAACTTTGAACCCAACCCTTTATTAGGTTCACGGGGTATCCTGTTCTCATTCCACTAACCATAGCTGGGGTACAGGTGTTAAGCTGTGTTAATTATTATTCTATGTTACTGCTGTCCCTGACCAGGATTGAACCTGCAGTCTAGAGATAACTGGCATTTAGAACTGTCTTAATCTAACCCCTTTACCTATTAGGATATGTGTTCAATTGGACAATCCAGTGTGAATTTTTTCAATTGCAAAAGTTACAATTTATTTTGTAAAAACGGATTTTAAGTAGCCTCTTGGCAGGCATCTTGATCAAAATGGACGAAAAAAACGTTTTAAATATATCAAAAATAAATTATATGTGTAATATTATTTTGCTTTTTTACTGATGCTTATTATGTTACTACTTTTCGACTTAGACAAAAATTTGATCTTAAGTAATCAATTTAATAAATTTTAGTTCGTTTTTAAAAATGAAAAGCAGATGATATTTTGCCAGATCCAACTCTTTTCCCTAATCATCTAGAGAGAGCTTAATGGGTGACCCAACGGGTCACGTTTTGTCTAGTATATATAGGGTAGTTGGTGTGTATGTATGTCCAGATGAAACTACGAAAATACAACAATTAGCAACAAAGTAAATATATATACACATTAAATATCACCAGTTCTTGCTTTTTGTGCAAAGATTTATGAAGATTTGATTTATATTCAAAGATCTTTAAAAATTAAAATATACATGGAAATAGAATTGAAATTCTACTTAAAAATGACCAGCATTTGTACATCTAAAAAGTAAAGAAATCAATACACCAGCATTCCCCCCCCCCGCTCTACTCAGGTGATACTGGGTAGCTGTTTCTAGTATGATCTAATTCTTTTTTTAAACATTTAATAATTAGAATTATCTGGGGGTAATTATTCAATCTTGTTTATATTGGGAAAATTCATGTCCAATGAAAGGTGTCACCTTTTTTTTCTTTCAGACAACAGATGTTAGATTTTATTTTTTTTTTTTTTTTTTTTTTTTTTTTTTTTGTAGTGAAAAGAATTTCCTTAATAGTTTATGTAAAGAATAATCACTTCAGCTGTTTTGTAAAAATCATTTTCTGCTAATGTTGAGAATTATAGATAATTATCTATTTATCTAAATTTTTGAGATGAGGCTTGATTATTTGGATTATTCGGACTATTGTCTTCATGTTTATTGTTATATACACAACGTTTGGCCGAGGTGCTCTCCAGCCTTCTTTGTGTTTTCTTGTTGAACTTAGGAACCTTTTTATTGAACTCTGGAGCCTTCGTGTAATTGGGAGAAAGGTTTTTCTTAGTAAGATATATAAAGAATACTCATCTAAGCTGTGTTGTACAAAATCAATTTCTGTGTTGAGAATTATCAATAATTATCTATTTCTCCAGTTTCTTTGCTCTTTCTCTCTCTCTCTCTCTCTCTCTCTCACACCGGTTACATGTACTGAAACTGTCTGTGACTTATTGATGTTAATTATCAATTATCTAAAGTCCAACCCCCTTCTCACCATGGAAGGATGGTGACAACATGCTAGTATCAGAGCCTCCCAAGGCGGATTGTTCTGTCACCCAGTAAGTACTAGGGTCACAACCCATCTAAAGAGGCTCTGGTGAAAATCCAAAGGGCATCTCCATTATTGTCAGGAATCAATGGCTTTTGGTGGACTTTGTCTCTGTGTCTGTAGAACATTTGCAGCAAACAAGAGTATCTCCTTATCCTGACTGGGATATTCATGCAACGCTTGTGAATTTCCGATTTATTACTCTTTTCAATGGGTTCATTTGGCATACGGTGAATTCATTGGATAGAGCTGGTTCAACCAACCCAGGGTGAATTCTGTCACAAAAGCCATCCTCATAGAAGAAGAGTAGTGGTACTATTTAACTCCTAGCTTGAGAGATGAGGGGGTTCAATACTTAGATGGGTATCCATTTAAGCAATAGCAAGTACTGTAAGCAACCTGATATCAAAATGACAAATGACCCAAAAAGGGTTGATATGTTGTACAACCAACCAATCATAGAAAATATATGAAACCCACCCTTCCAGGGCCCCCAAGTTGGCCTTCCAGTTGAGGGTTCTTGACTAGCACATGCTGGCCCTGCTTACACAGAGTGAAGTAATGCACAATGCATTAACGCACCAACTACTATGTACCAACCACAACAAGTACCTTATGTGACTTTGAACTACTTAGGTCATGTGATATAAGTGCTGGAAACTGTTGACATTGGAGATTTAAGATATAAGTAAAATCATCACTTCTATTTATTGACTCTTGCCATTATATATCTGATATGTTGAACTGGTATATAACACAGCCATCAAATTCTACCCAGAAACAAAAGTAATTACTTTAAAAGTTTAAAACTTACTGTTGTGTTTACATTTTTAGTGTGAACCTTAGCCACCAGGTGGTCATAAACATTAACCTTTTGATGATATTTATTGACTTAAAAATCTTCATATAATAAAAACTTAGTTCTACTTGTGTTTATTGCAGCTGGAATAAAAACACTGATGGATAGATTTATAGGCAGTTTATGTTATTATAAAATTGTACTATAAAATCTAAAATAACAAGTAAGTTCTTTATGTTTGGATTGTTGGAACAGTGGAATCTCTTATTACTTTCTAACCAATACAGATTACGTGACTGAATACACATACACAACTTTATTTATTTAGGATACATATATATTTATACATAAATAATCCCTTCAATATAAACAACAACAACAACAAAAAACAAACAAAAAAACAGTGCCATTCTAATTCTATATAAAATAGTATCATGCATATATATTGGGGCCGGGTTAGCTCAGTTGGTAGAGCGTTCGGCTAGAAACCACAAGGTTCCTAGTTCGATACCGGTCCCCGCCAACTCAGCGTATGAGTAGCACAGGGATCTGTGCGGTAAAGTAAGGAGTTGATGGAAGGTGTGGCGCTCCACCTCAGATGCTAAAAACAATCTCCTTGGTCTAGCGCTATTGAAAAGGGGATAGACTCCCTCGCTGACTGGCTGATACCGACTTTAGGCCGCCCCGACGACTTTACTTTTTATATATATATATTGTCGGCAAATAAAAAAAGCCATATCATAAACACATCGCTGTGTATTTACTTCTCATATATATATATATATATATGTGTGTGTGTGTGTGTGTGTGTGTGTATATGTATAATTTTTTTGTTTGTTTGAACAATTGCATAGGGGAGAAACTGTCAGTAACCAAGTGTCATTGACTCCATGTCCACACTACCCTAACTTTTACCGGTTTTGAACTTGGGTCAACAAGTCCGTTTCCTACGACTCTAACTATTACACCATGCACCTCCTTAGTTAGGGTAGAGTGGACATGGAGTCAATAGCGCTTAGTTAATGACAATTTCTTGCCTATGCAAATGTTCAAACTGAAAAAAAAGATATATATATATATATATATATAGGTGCATGCCACACGGTTTTATATAGAAGTAGATTCTAGAAACACTGTTTTTTTTCTATATTGAAGAGTTTATTTATGTATAGATATATATGTATATATAGAGAAATAAAGTTATATATATGAGAGAGAAAGTGGAAAATAGAAAAATTGTGTAGTTTACCTCATTCTTACCTCTGAATAAAACCCACTGATATATTGTGTCTTATACATCAGTAACTTTTCTGTTTCTGAAACATCCATATTTTTTCTATATTGATGGAATTATTTATACATAGAAATTTATGTATTATAAAAAGAAAGTCTTGTATCTATATATATAGTATATAATAAGTTATTGAGAGAAAGACAGAAAGATTATGTTGTCTACTTGTCAAAAAACCTACACATATATTGTTTGATCTATAAGGAACATCCCATTGTGGTGTAAAGGTTTGCAAGCTAATCTCACAAATCCATTACTACTGAATTGTGAGTTCAATCCTCACTAGATGCCCCATACTTGTAACCTTGAGTCACATCTTACCCATGGCGAATGGGTTGGGTAAATACCTATTGTTTGATATACATGTTGATTTTTCTGTTTTTGAAACTAAGAAATTGCTTCACCTAAAATCGCAACAATTGGACATTTTATTTTCAGACAAGAGAGTGTCCATGATTGTTGGGAAGATGAATTTAAAATCTTTTATTCTTAAAGAAAATTTTATTCTATTCAATAAATTTATTTTAGTTAAAAATATGCATTTTTATTTGTCCTAAAGAAAGAAATCTAGAAAGAGAAAAGAAGGGATTTTACTTCTCTCCTTTTCTTCTTTTTTGTCCTAAAGAAAGAAATCTAGAAAGAGAAAAGAAGGGTCTTACTTGTCTCTTTTTCTTCTTTTTTGTCCTAAAGAAAGAAATCTAGAAAGAGAAAAGAAGGGATTTTACTTCTCTCCTTTTCTTCTTTTTTGTCCTAAAGAAAGAAATCTAGAAAGAGAAAAGAAGGGTCTTACTTGTCTCTTTTTCTTCTTTTTGTCCTAAAGAAAGAATCTAGAAAGAGAAAAGAAGGGTTTACTTGTCTCTTTTCTTCTTTTTTGTCCTAAAGAAAGAAATCTAGAAAGAGAAAAGAAGGGTCTTACTTGTCTCTTTTTCTTCTTTTTGTCCTAAAGAAAGAAATCTAGAAAGAGAAAAAGGGTCTTACTTGTCTCTTTTCTTCTTTTTTGTCCTAAAGAAGAAATCTAGAAAGAGAAAAGAAGGGTCTTACTTGTCTCTTTTTCTTCTTTTTTGTCCTAAAGAAAGAAATCTAGAAAGAGAAAAGAAGGGTCTTACTTGTCTCCTTTTCTTCTATTTTGTCCTAAAGAAAGAAATCTAGAAAGAGAAAAGAAGGGTCTTACTTGTCTCCTTTTCTTCTATTTTGTCCTAAAGAAAGAAATCTAGAAAGAGAAAAGAAGGTCTTACTTGTCTCCTTTTCTTCTTTTTTGTCCTAAAGAAAGAAATCTAGAAAGAGAAAAGAAGGGTCTTACTTGTCTCTTTTCTTCTTTTTTGTCTAAAGAAAGAAATCTAGAAAGAGAAAGAAGGGTCTTACTTGTCTCTTTTTCTTCTTTTTTGTCCTAAAGAAAGAAATCTAGAAAGAGAAAAGAAGGGTCTTACTTGTCTCTTTTTCTTCTTTTTGTCCTAAAGAAAGAAATCTAGAAAGAGAAAAGAAGGGTCTTACTTGTCTCTTTTTCTTTGTCTCCTTTTCTCTATTTTGTCCTAAAGAAAGAAATCTAGAAAGAGAAAAGAAGGGTCTTACTTGTCTCCTTTTCTTCTATTTTGTCCTAAAGAAAGAAATCTAGAAAGAGAAAAGAAGGGTCTTACTTGTCTCTTTTTCTTCTTTTTTGTCCTAAAGAAAGAAATCTAGAAAGAGAAAAGAAGGGTCTTACTTGTCTCTTTTTCTTCTTTTTTGTCCTAAAGAAAGAAATCTAGAAAGAGAAAAGAAGGGATTTTACTTCTCTCTTTTTCTTCTTTTTGTCCTAAAGAAAGAAATCTAGAAAGAGAAAAGAAGGGATTTTACTTGTCTCCTTTTCTTCTTTTTGTCCTAAAGAAGAAATCTAGAAAGAGAAAAGAAGGGTTTACTTGTCTCTTTTTCTCTTTTTTGTCCTAAAGAAAGAAATCTAGAAAGAGAAAAGAAGGGTCTTACTTGTCTCCTTTTCTTCTATTTTGTCCTAAAGAAAGAAATCTAGAAAGAGAAAAGAAGGGTCTTACTTGTCTCTTTTTCTTCTTTTTTGTCCTAAAGAAAGAAATCTAGAAAGAGAAAAGAAGGGATTTTACTTCTCTCTTTTTCTTCTTTTTTGTCCTAAAGAAAGAAATCTAGAAAGAGAAAAGAAGGGATTTTACTTGTCTCCTTTTCTTCTTTTTTGTCCTAAAGAAAGAAATCTAGAAAGAGAAAAGAAGGGTCTTACTTGTCTCTTTTTCTTCTTTTTTTGTCCTAAAGAAAGAAATCTAGAAAGAGAAAGAAGGGATTTACTTCTCTCTTTTTCTTCTTTTTTGTCCTAAAGAAAGAATCTAGAAAGAGAAAAAGGGTCTTACTTGTCTCTTTTTCTTCTTTTTTGTCCTAAAGAAGAAAATCTAGAAAGAGAAAAGAAGGGTCTTACTTGTCTCCTTTTCTTCTTTTTTGTCCTAAAGAAAGAAATCTAGAAAGAGAAAAGAAGGGTCTTACTTGTCTCCTTTTCTTCTTTTTTGTCCTAAAGAAAGAAATCTAGAAAGAGAAAAGAAGGGTCTTACTTGTCTCCTTTTCTTCTATTTTGTCCTAAAGAAAGAAATCTAGAAAGAGAAAAGAAGGGTTTACTTGTCTCTTTTCTTCTTTTTTGTCGTCTCCTTTTCTTCTTTTTGTCCTAAAGAAAGAATCTAGAAAGAGAAAAGAAGGGTCTTACTTGTCTCCTTTTCTTCTATTTTGTCCTAAAGAAAGAAATCTAGAAAGAGAAAAGAAGGGTCTTACTTGTCTCCTTTTCTTCTTTTTGTCCTAAAGAAAGAAATCTAGAAAGAGAAAAGAAGGGTCTTACTTGTCTCCTTTTCTTCTTTTTTGTCCTAAAGAAAGAAATCTAGAAAGAGAAAAGAAGGGTCTTACTTGTCTCCTTTTCTTCTTTTTGTCCTAAAGAAAGAAATCTAGAAAGAGAAAAGAAGGGTCTTACTTGTCTCCTTTTCTTCTTTTTTGTCCTAAAGAAAGAAATCTAGAAAGAGAAAAGAAGGTCTTACTTGTCTCCTTTTCTTCTTTTTGTCCTAAAGAAAGAAATCTAGAAAGAAAAGAAGGGTCTTACTTGTCTCCTTTTCTTCTTTTTGTCCTAAAGAAAGAAATCTAGAAAGAGAAAAGAAGGGTCTTACTTGTCTCTTTTCTTCTTTTTTGTCCTAAAGAAAGAAATCTAGAAAG
Organism: Doryteuthis pealeii; assembly: GCA_023376005.1. Taxonomy (NCBI): domain Eukaryota; kingdom Metazoa; phylum Mollusca; class Cephalopoda; order Myopsida; family Loliginidae; genus Doryteuthis; species Doryteuthis pealeii. Next base: position 1,628 of record JALAJA010001209.1, on the reverse strand, counting down.
AGAAAGAAGGGTCTTACTTGTCTCCTTTTTCTTCTTTTTGTCCTAAAGAAAGAAATCTAGAAAGAGAAAAGAAGGGTCTTACTTGTCTCTTTTTCTTCTTTTTTGTCCTAAAGAAAGAAATCTAGAAAGAGAAAAGAAGGGTCTTACTTGTCTCCTTTTCTTCTTTTTCCTAAAGAAAGAAATCTAGAAAGAGAAAAGAAGGGTCTTACTTGTCTCCTTTTCTTCTTTTTGTCCTAAAGAAAGAAATCTAGAAAGAGAAAAGAAGGGTCTTACTTGTCTCTTTTTCTTCTTTTTGTCCTAAAGAAAGAAATCTAGAAAGAGAAAAGAAGGGTCTTACTTGTCTCTTTTTCTTCTTTTTTGTCCTAAAGAAAGAAATCTAGAAAGAGAAAAGAAGGGTCTTACTTGTCTCTTTTTTCTTCTTTTTGTCCTAAAGAAAGAAATCTAGAAAGAGAAAAGAAGGGTCTTACTTGTCTCTTTTTCTTCTTTTTTGTCCTAAGAAAGAAATCTAGAAGAGAAAAGAAGGGTTTTACTTGTCTCTTTTCTTCTTTTTTGTCCTAAAGAAAGAAATCTAGAAAGAGAAAAGAAGGGTTTTACTTGTCTCTTTTTCTTCTTTTTTGTCCTAAGAAAGAAATCTAGAAAGAGAAAAGAAGGGTCACTTGTCTCTTTTTCTTCTTTTTGTCCTAAAGAAAGAAATCTAGAAAGAGAAAAGAAGGGTCTTACTTGTCTCTTTTTCTTCTTTTTTGTCCTAAAGAAAGAAATCTAGAAAGAGAAAAGAAGGGTCTTACTTGTCTCTTTTTTCTTCTTTTTTGTCCTAAAGAAAGAAATCTAGAAAGAGAAAAGAAGGGTCTTACTTGTCTCCTTTTCTTCTATTTTGTCCTAAAGAAAGAAATCTAGAAAGAGAAAGAAGGGTCTTACTTGTCTCCTTTTCTTCTATTTTGTCCTAAAGAAAGAAATCTAGAAAGAGAAAGAAGGGTCTTACTTGTCTCTTTTTCTTCTATTTTGTCCTAAAGAAAGAAATCTAGAAAGAGAAAAGAAGGGTCTTACTTGTCTCTTTTTCTTCTTTTTTGTCCTAAAGAAAGAAATCTAGAAAGAGAAAAGAAGGGTCTTACTTGTCTCCTTTTCTTCTTTTTTTGTCCTAAAGAAAGAAATCTAGAAAGAGAAAAGAAGGGTCTTACTTGTCTCTTTTTCTTCTTTTTTGTCCTAAAGAAAGAAATCTAGAAAGAGAAAGAAGGGTCTTACTTGTCTCTTTTTCTTCTTTTTGTCCTAAAGAAAGAAATCTAGAAAGAGAAAAGAAGGGTCTTACTTGTCTCTTTTTCTTCTTTTTGTCCTAAAGAAAGAAATCTAGAAGAGAAAAGAAGGGTCTTACTTGTCTCTTTTTCTTTCTTTTTTGTCCTAAAGAAAGAAATCTAGAAAGAGAAATGAAAGTTTTTACTTCTCTTTTTATTTTGTCCTCAATTAACAAATGTAGGTCTTAATTCTTCTATTTTGTTTGTCCTAAAGAAAGAAAGTGAAAAGAAAGTGAAAGAAGTGAAAAAAGTGAAAAGAAAGGTCTTATTCTCTTTTTTCTTGTCCTAAAGAAAAAAAAAATCTAGAAAAGAAAATGTCTTTCTTTTTTATGTCTTTAAAGA